>VWYI01046534.1:0-24479 GCA_013399455.1 Anthoscopus minutus | reverse complement strand
TTACTCAAGCTGAAGATCTTATTGTGTATTTTGAAGGCTTTGATTTCATTAAGCTGTGATAAAGCCTCTGCCTGGATGGCTGCGTCTGTCACTCTGTTGGACCTGTCTCAAGGATGAAGCTTAGTGCAGGAGGCTGAGTATCCTCAAAGAAAAGAAGTAAAGCAAGACTCTGGAAATCACTCATTCATAAGCTATAGAGATACAGCCCCTCTCTTTCCATTTAAGAAGGAGAAAACTTTTATTGGAACACATTCTCCCAAAGAACTAGGCAAGGTATATTTATATACCTACTATTGGCAAACATGAAAAACAAACTAGAGGTGCTTCTGTCCTCCCTTGAAGGCTGTTTGAAGAAAGATGATTTTAAACTGGATTTTCATCACTTCTGAGATTTTTACCTTTTCAGTGTAGTAGTGAGCCAAGGTCTGTAGTTTTTTTTGCTTTCCAAACTCCTAAGCTGAGGAAAATGTTAACAGTAATAATCAAATTGAATTAATTCCTTAAACAGTCTGTAAATATTTGCCAATGTATTTATTCCTATGCTTGTGTTGCCTATGCCTGCAGAATACTTTATGTAGCATTGACTTTTTGGCTAATTTTTTAAATTGGCTTCTCTAGATGTGACATGTTGGAGCTTTTAGCTATTAGAAAAGTCCTGAGCATTTAGGAAGAAAAGTGTTAACAGCAGGTGATATGCAACCTTATATCTAAGACTTGTTTCAACTAGGTGAAGGTCTAAGATATGAAAGGTGTGAAAAGCATTGGTTTTTACACAAGACAAAAAGGAGTGATAATTCGAATAAGAAATAAACTGTAATTTTCAAAAATAATCCGACTACAAATCCCCAAAAAGCTTTAGAATAAAAGTGTTCAGTCCTTGCCCTTGAACATGCATTTCTCAGACAGTACCAGTGCAATGTCATGTTACCAGCACAGTAATTCAAATATCCTTCTGTGAAAGGTCAAACACTGTAGGTCACCCTACATCCCAGAGGAACAACCAGCCCAGCTCTTGCCCTAAAAAACTGGCAACTGTAGAAGTGCTGCATCTGAGCAATTCCCAGTTACTGCTGTTTCTTTGACCTTTGAATATGGACAAGTGCCGGGGGATTCTAGGCCTTGGGCCAATTTAGGTATGCATCTTAAAGATAAGAGTACTTGAAGAGAATAAGCCCCTCCTGCTATGAGATTTGGAGCTTTTATTTAAGCAAAAGTATCCTCTTAAAAATGTGGGGAGTCCTTTTGAGAAGTCTCCTGACAAAGTTATACATAGTTTCCTCTGTAAGATCAGGCTTTTCAATCAGAAAAATATTTTCAGTACAAAGCACACTATTAATTTCCTTGCCTTTAACTTGCCTTGGAATAAAGAATGAAAGTGTACAACTATCAAAGTAAAAAAATTATTAGTAGTGTTCCATGCCATCTTCTTAATCAGAATTCATTTATAGTTTTATTATTTTGGTAGGATTACATCCCTTCCTCACAGGAGATATCCCACACCTGCAGGATTCTGGTTATATGACAGCAGTCACTTTTTCAAATCCTTTTAAACGGGACTTTCTTAATTTTCATCTAAAAATATAATTATTGCTTGCTAGCTGTTTTTCTGAATATTTCTTAAAGTTGTTTAATTGAAAATATAAATGATAACCAGTTTTAAGTTTTGGAAAAATACAAAGCTTAATCTGATGTCCACATTCTTTTTCTTTTTTTTTTAACTTGGAAAAGTAGTACTGCACTGCTTTACAAATGTTAACTTTTTGGAGATAAAGAAGAAAGCACTAGTAGTTCTTAAATTAGACTCAAAACTGAAAATCATGTGAAATCTAGTCATTAGTGTTTGCAGAAGTTTTTCTCCTTTACTCTCAGCATGGAGAAAAGAAAGGTGTAATGTAGTTGCTTGTGATATATCTGGCTTAAATGAAAATAAAAAGAAGAAAGCTCGTTTTTTTCCATACTACTTCCAGCTTCAGGAAAATACCTGATTACAAGAGTCCTCCAATTCTGGAAGCTAAATAATAGTTTGACTCTTATGTGAAATGCTGAGAGTAATGGTGGCAGACACCAGGATTTGTTCTGAATTTTTCTTCAGGGACTGTGACCCAATCTGCTGTGCAATTCATTCTGATGGGCTCCAAAACTTGGCTGGAATGTAATTGAATCACAGCAAATGCGAGGGAAATTACAGGAAGATCAGCCTGAGGGCCTGATGGTTGCATCTTGCACTGCCATGTGGAACATCAGACTTGAAATTAACCCCTCACTCTTTTTGCTCTGCAAAGTTTCAGGGAACTGCAGGAGTCTTGGGTACTTGTTCATGTTCTTCAGGGACCAGCCTGGGGGGCAAGCAGAGCATTCTGCTCAGAAAAGAAACATGCCCTAAAAGTTTGGGGCATGCTTGCTCTTCCTAGAAAATAGCTCTGTCAGGTGTTTCAGGCTGCATCTAGCACTGGTTTAAAGAGGATATAATGGAAAAATGCAGCCTGTCATGAAATGGGGGAAAAAAGCCAATCTTTACCTGCTGACTAACACTCCGCTGTTCTCTGAATGCTCCATTGTGGAGAGGAGGCAAATGACACACGTTTGGGGTTGAGAGTGGATGTATTTCCATCCACATGACTGAGAACTTCAATGCAAAATAATAGACAACTCATGAGGCCTCTTTGGTCCTGCAAACTGCAGATTCTTCTTCCTACATGACAGTGGAAAATGACTTTGTGAGGTATGATGACTACGAGCAAGCTCCTAGATGCTCCCTATGGAATCGAGTCCGTTGTGCCTAGCGATTGCAGCACGTACTGTGTTGTGTATAATGCCCTTTTCACTTATTTGCAGCAGAGCCATGGCAGATGCCCATCTCACAAATGCTCAGTCGAAACACCTGCCTGGATACCCATTCAGCACTCTACCGTAAGTTTGAGCCTTTTAATACAAAGATTTGAGGGACTGAATGGTAAGTCTTTGTGCTTGGAGCAGCCCTGGGTGGGTAAAGTTTCCATAATTAATGCATTTGAGAAAGAACAATAACAAGTCCTAAGTCTAGACCAAGCTCCTTGGGAAGCTTAAACTGTTGATGTGTTGGGCAGTGGCTTAGTGGTGCTTCTCCAGAAATTCAGACTATTCAGGAATTTAATGCATTCAGCTTGGAGCAGTGTGGATCAGTGACAAGTGTGGTGTAGGGTGGTGATGGAGTCCAGCTTAGGGAGTGTGGAGGTGCTGTTGATTTCTGTAACTGGGCCCCAGCTGAGTGTGGTGACTGGGAGCCATCCAGATCTGGGTGGTGATGCAGGGAAGGGGAGATGCATCTTTTCCACATTCTCATGGGAGAAAGACGGATGATTCCAAGTGCTTTATAGACTATCAAGTGGGGAAATTTGCCCAGTATAGGTAACAACAGCTTTTGGGATGATGGATAATGAGTGAAACTTGGTCTGCTGAGTTTATAGTAAACTTCTGCTGTAAATGGTTTCCTCCTCCTGCAAATTAGATGACTTCTGTGAGATTTTCTTTTAACTATCAAAGACTCAGGAATATTTGAGAATAAAAAAATCCAACAGCTGTCAAGTTGACACTGCATTGATTTATATCTTGTCTGAGCATGCGATGTAGTTAGAGCCAAATCTTTGGGTGCTGGAAGTTAGAGGGCTGACTAATAGACCTATGATGATTTATTGCACCTAAGGAGTTGGCAAGATTTCGTTGACATTTTTGTTGGCTCTGGACCACAGCATGATGTTGGTCCACAGCTATCTACTTGTCACCTTTTATGGGTAGATGAATGAGAAACAAATTCAAGCTGTCACTCTCCCTCAGTCTCTCACTAATCTTGCAAGTGATTGTAAGCTCTGGGATTTTGGTTGTCTTTATATTATACTAAAATTATTGATATTATTGTTTATCAGTATGATGAAACCCACTTAAAATATCAATTGAACAGTTGAACTACCCAGTATTTTACCAGGTGAGGATCTAGGCCAGTAACTTACTAGTAACTCATTCTAATTATTAGTTTCCATTCTCAAAGACTTTGGATTGACTCTGTGGTGTGGTTTATATTGTTTTGTGTTTCTATTCTGTATTGAGAGGGTTGCACAGGTATGGTCATGTGTTGCTTTGAGAACTGGAAATGTGCTGGACATTTGTAGTAAAGTCAAGAGCCAGTTGCATTTAATGCAACACCATGACCCGACATTTTAAATAGTGGCTTTAAATGCTTTGGGCACTTATTTCTTACACCATAAAAAATAAAAGCATTTATCTTGAGTATTCTTTGCTTATCTCTTGTTAGATATCTATGCATGCATAGCTAATATATTGTCACAAAAATGGTAAGCTGGGGATTGAACTTCATTTTCTTGCTAAGCACGAGCAATTGTCTAAGATCAGAGTAACTTCAAGTGTTATTTATTTTTTAAGCAGTTACAGTGGAAACTGGTTCTGGGACCACTACCAGTTAATATCTTAATCAACAACATAATGGGATTGAGTGTACCTCCAGGAAATTTGCAGATAACACCAAGCTGAATGGTGCAGTTGTTATGCTGGAGGGAGGAGATGGCATCCAGAGGGACGGTCACAGGCTGGAGATGTGCATCAGTGTGAACCTCATTAAGTTTAACAAGGCCAAGTGGAAGGTGCTGCATGTGGATTAAGATAATCACCAGTATCAGCACCTACTGTGAGATACGGGATAAATGAATTGAAAGCAGCCCTGAGGGCAAGGAACTGGGGGTACTGGTGGATAAAAAACTGAACATCAACTGGCAATGTGCACTCTCAGCCCAGCAAGCCAATTGCATCTGGGGCTGCAGTCCAAGCAGTATGGCCAGCAGGGTAAGAGAGGGGATTCTACCCCTCAGCTCTGCTGTGATGAGACCCCACCTGCAGTGCTGCATCCAGCTCTGGGATCCCAGCACAAGAAGGAAGTGGACCTTTTAGAGCAGGTCTAGAGGAGGCCATGGAAATGGTCAGAAGGCTGGAGCACCTCATCAGTGAAGGTAGGCTGAGAGAGATGGGTCTGTTCACCCTGGAGAAGAGAGGGAGCCCTTATCGTGGTCTTTCTCATTTAAAGGAGGCTTATAAGGAAGATGAGGAAAAACTTTTTAATGCAATCTTTAACAACAGGACAAGGAGTCATATTTTTAAGCTGAAAGAGGGTAGAGTTAGATTTACCATAAAAAAGGAGTTCTTTACTATGGGATTGTCAAGACACTGAAACAGGTTGCCCAGAGAAGCTGTGGATGTTTCATGCCTGGAAGTGCTCAAGATTAGGCTGGATGAGACTTTGGTCAACCTGCTCTAGAGAAAGGTGTTCCTGCCCATGAGTGAGACTACATGGTCTTTTAAGGTCTTTTCTAACCCAGATAATTCTGACTTTATGAAAAAAAAAAAAACCACAAAAAAAACCAAACCAAATTTTCTATTAGAATATAATTTAGCCATTCACTTGGTTGCTTTTTTTTATTGTAGAGTACATGTGGTCCTTGAGGTAATTGCCTACTTGAAACATTATTATCTATATTTTTTCTTAGAAGCTGAATGGAGTGAAGGCAAATAAGTTGTAATTCCCAAGTACTTTCTACTTCTTTTTTATCAAACAAACACAGCCAAACAGATTTTTCTGTCTGTCTTATCTGTATCAGATATTTATAGGCACATTTTACTATACTTGAGTAGACTTATTTTCCTGGGAGACTAATGCAGACAGTTGGAGAAAATTAAATCAGACAGAAATTAACTTCTAAGTGATCGATATTTTTCCCTATCTTTTTTCAACAGTGTTTTTTAACTGACTTGCCTTTATCACAGAAAAATATCTGTGAAACATCAGCATTTTGATAGAAAGCTGATTAATGAAATGAAAACTTATAGTAACACATGAAAGCATATTGCGTCCTATGCAAATCCTGTAGGAGAAAAGAAAGAGCAGACATTGGCCAGTTGTGACAACTCTGTTAGATGACAACAGCATGTGTTTGGATGTCTCTCAACAGTGGTAGAGGGAACAGTGTCGAACAACAAAGGAAAAACAAACTGCTAGGAAACAAACTGTATCCTCTTTCATCAGTTGTGCTGTCTGTGTCACTGAGGATAGCATGTGCCTGGGCTGTCCTTTTCCAGACTTTTTAATAAAAAAAAATCGCTGTGCCCTCTCTTGGGAGTGCCTTTTGCATCTAATGCAAGAACCAGGAGATCTGGCAGTATTACTGTTATGTAACAGTCTTACTTTTGCCATCCCTAATTTACCATCTTGTTTGAATTTGTGATTCTTGCAGTTAAGATTCTTGATTCTGTTTCGCAATTCACCATCTTCAAAAGAAGCCATAAGTGAATACTGCCTTTCTGTGCCTTCACAATGTCCTTAATTAGATTAATTTTAAGTCTGAGTTTTTTTCTGCACTCACACTTTTAGTCATGTCTTCCAAAGGATTGCAGTGTTTGATTATAAAATGCTCCAAAAGGAACTTGCTGTAGTCCTCTCTGTCATACTAAACCTCCCTATCACTGCGGCTGCTCCCTAGCTAGATCCATTATGTAAAGATAATGAAGTGTCAGAAGCTGCACCTGTGTTGCAAAAACATTTGGGGTTGTCTTTCCTTCTAGCCCACTTGACAGCTTTTCTTGAGCTTGGCATTCGGCACAAGCATTCACCTTAGATCACCCTGCAGCATTAATAGGATAACACTGCTTTTCCCTGCTGCATTCTCAGGAGAGCTCTTTGGTCCACTGTTCTAGCCCATGGAAAAAAATCCCTTTTGGGCATCATCTGCCATGGAGAAGCAGGAGGAAGGAGCAGTAAAAGGGGTGTAGGCACAAAAGGTAAAGGACCTGGCACATGCCTTAAGCAGAGTCTCATTCAGCATCAGCTGTCCCCTCCATGTGAAGAGGGGGACAGTGACTTTAGGGGAAGGTGAACCTAAGGAAGGTCCTTGCAGGGTAAATGCAGCAGCTGTACCTGCTGCCATAGCTCATAGGCTGCAGATTTACGTAGATGCTACATTGTGCTGAAATCTAGTGAAGGTTTTGGGTGCCAGGCTCCTCTGCAGCTGAACTCTGTATATTTCTGCCCTTTGATTTTCCTATATCCATAGCACAAGGAGAGAAAGTATCACTCCTCTTGTAACGTGCGTGTGTTCTTGCTCTATTTACCTGGGATAGATGTGTGCAGAGGATATAGTTCTGTTTTTACTTTTCCCAGTTTATTGGGAACACTGGGGGAACAGGAAAGCACTAATGCCCTGCACCAATTCTGAATTTAGCCTGCTTGATTGGAGAGTTAACCCATAAACATTCCTGGTTTAAACAAATTAAGGCTTTTGCAGTGAGGGTCACTTCACAGGAGTTACTTTCAAGAAATTCCTACTTTTGGAAGATGTCTTGGAAGATGCAAGTTAGTTTGGTGGTTGTGCTGTATAGGAAAGAATGTTCTGACATGATACAGAGCCGAGAAGAAACATATTGAAACACGCATATTCTGATTTGGTCTAGGGCTATGAGCCGGAAATAATTACTTCTGAAATCAGTCTTGCTTTTTTTAAACACAAAACAAATAAAATTCTCTGTTTGGCAGGAGTCAGCTCTCTCCTGGGACTAGCGTTGTGCCTCCTAACGATGTCCCATCCTCTCCTGTGTAGATGTGCTCTATAAACAGATTGCTCTGCACTCCAAGAAATGCATCTTGCAGGATCTTTCTAAGCTTTTAAGTCTTTTTCTATTAAACACCTGTTGGCTAATAAGTTTCACTCAATGCAGGTGGTGGAGAATGTTTTTTGTGGCTGAAGTGAAATATTTGAGAACACAGCCATTAATACAGTGCTTCTTCTTTCACCTCAGTGCTGATGGCAATGGAAAATTCTGAGTGCTAAAACCCATCTTTATTTTCAAAGGAGGCATTAAGGCAATGCTATGGGTATTTCTTCTAGGTCCCTATATTCCTGCAGATCTTCTTCATTCCTAAGTCTCCTGTACCCCTCCTTGCCGAGTGCTTAATATAGTTTATTGTCCACTTCTTTAAAAGGCGCGGTTAAAAAAGTCTCTGTTCCTTGCAATGCTGAGTCTGTCACCAACTGCCAGCTATGAAGCTGCTTTTTAAAATAGTCACTTAAATCCCCCTTCCCCTTTGATAGCTCTCTGATGCTTCCTTTTTGTTTTCACCACCCCTCCATAGCCTTCCCCAGGCTAAAACATGCTGTTCTATTGTTGTTGGCAGTAGCTGGAGGTGCTGAAGAGTCTCTCCTGTAATCTGATTTATGGATTCTGTGGGGAAAATTCCAGCTAGACTAAGGTACTGTTGGATTAGCAGCAAACCACAGCACAACTCATCAGGGCAGCAAATGCTTCATGCTTGGGTAGACAGAGGCACAGGCTAGCAGGGCATCTGTAAACAGAAGGGATTAGGCTTAGGAGAAAATTTTGAGAAATAAGGCAAAAGAAGCCATTTAGTCTACTATTTTATCAAATAGTAGGGAAGAAGTGGGATAGAAGATTTCTTAAAATTGGAAAAAGGCCCTTTGATAAAGAAATACATATACCTAATATATAACGTATGTGGTCCTTCATCCCATTGCAGTTCCCAGTGAAACTAGGGAAGGGTTTTCAAAATTGCAAAATAAGCTCAGAAACGCTGAAGATAACTTGATAATACATTTAAAAAACTTCTGTTATAAACATTTAGCTGCTCAAAACCATTATCTGCAGACTGACCTTGATAGCTGTTTGATCTCATCATGAGGGAACATTTTGCATGAGTTATTTACAGTGAGTAATCTCATTAAGCACACATTATGTATAGGTTATTTGCTGTCTTTGTTGCTTTCTTTGTTTTATGGAAAGCACCAGGATGTTTCTGCAGCAGTCCCAGCCACAGAAGAGTAGCAGTGCATAGAGCAAAATATTAGAGCAAAATATTTCTTGGTTATAGAAATTTTATAGAAATCTATAACTTGGTTATAGAAATTTTGTTTAAGCTGAAAACTAGTAATGATCTGTATGAGAGCAATTACTTAAAGGTACTTTTATGGAAAGGTAACTATAGATTTAACTACTTAAAATCATTGCAGCTCATGAGGTTTATGAGCAAAAAAAATTAAACAACACTTAATGCTCTTCTGGACACTATTTTAAAATTCTGTTTTAAGTGCTCATTTAGCCAGGCAACATTTTGACAGTGTTTCTGAAATTTAAAACTAATGTGCACATCCAATTTCTACAATATTTATTATTTATTTTTCCCAGAGGGAAAGTACTGTTGGAGTACAGTTTTTGTGATAGGCTATACTTAGCTTGGGGGTTATATACCAGGGATATTGCTACTCAAAAGCCACACTCTCCTGACATGGGAAATTCCATGCTAAGGTCAAACACGAGTGAGTCAAACATTCTGGGCTTATACACAAAACCAAAGTTAGCTTCACTCTTTATTTACAGCCTGCAATAACCAGGAAATATGGCTATTATGACTGCTTAGATGTGTTTCTTGTCCCTAGTAAAGTCAGCAAATTAATTTTAATTATTTTCCTATTAGATGTACTGCAGTGTAAAATTAAGCAGTGATCTAATATTTTTTTTGTAGGAAACCAAAGATGACCATATAACTTAAAAAAGTGTATGTGTATGTAACCAACAGGTAACAGGGAGCTCAGCTGGAAGAGTAGGACTCTTACTTAGAGGTCAGTAACTCCTGTCATGGTATCTAACTATGTGTTAGCAAGCAGCCTCGCTTTGCTTCATGCTGTAGTAAAAGTCTATATAAGAAACCTGTGAGGGAAGCAGTTGTGGCAGAAAAAAAGATAGAAACTGTACTTTGCTCATCAGTACTTGATAGTGATGCTGACAGTGAAATTAATAAAGTAATCTGTCCAGATTTATGTTGTCAGAGAGCTATAAACACTTTTGAAGGACAGTTCACCTTTACACTGGTATGGATAGATTGGGTTATGGAGGGCTGTGTTTCTCTAGACTAATGGTACAGGACATCTGGGCAGCCACCTCTGACAGGGTCTGAACTGAAGGTGTATCCCATGGTTTTCGCAGTGCAGCCCAAGTCTGTGGCAAAGTGTTGACATACAACAGACACACAGGTACAAGACTTTCCTTCTAGGTACCCCAAGCACACCTTTCATTATAGTTATCCTTTTGGAATCATAGAATCATTAATTTTGGAAAAGACCTCTAAGATTATGGACTCCAGTTGCTAACCCAGCCCTGCTCACCACTAAACCAAGTCACCAAGTGCCAGAACCACATGCCTTTTGAACAGCTCCATGAATGGTAATTCCCCCACTTCCTTGGGCAGCTTGTTTCAATGACTGACCATCTTTTCATAAACAACAATAAATGTTTCCTGCTATCCAGACTAAACCTCCCCAGGTGCAGCTTGTGTCCATTCCCTCTCATTCTGTCAATTATTACTTGAGGGAAGAGATTGACTTCCACCTGGCTACAACCTCCATTCAGGCAGTTGAAGAGAACAAGAAGGTTCCAGCTCAGCTTCTTTTTCTCCAAGCTTTCTCCAAGTCAGACCCCTGACTTCCTCAGTTGCTCCTCATAACTTGTGCTCCATGCCCTTTCCCAGCTCCCCTGCCCTTCTCTGGACAGCTCCAGCCCCTCAATGTCTTTCTGGCCGTGAGGGGCCCAGAACCGAGCCCAGGATTTGAGGTGTGGCCTCAGCAGTGCTGAGCACAGGGGCACGGTCCCTGCCCTGCTCCTGTGGGACACACCATTGCTGATCCAGGCCAGGGTGCCACTGGCCTTCTTGGCCACCTGGGCACAGCTGGATCATGTTCAGCTGCTGTTGACCAGCACCCTCAGGACCTTTTCTGCGTGGCAGTTTTCTGGCTGATCTGCTCCCAGTCTCTACCACTGCCTGGGGTTGTTGTGACCCAAGTGCAGGATCCAGCACCTGGCCTTTTAAACCTCATACAATTGGCCTGAGACCATCAATCCAGCCTGTCTGGATCCCTCTGCGGAGCCTTACTACCATCAATAGATAGGTGGACCTGCTGCTGACGTCCCAGCAAAATGCAAATAAAAACAGGATTGAATCTGAGTGCAGCCCAAGCTGTGTATTTCAACATCTTACAGAATCCAGTGTTATACCTAATGCCTTTTTCCTTAATACCTTGAAAAAAATCTGTTAACCATAATAGACCATATGTTTTAGTGGCATTTTCATTGGTACTTCTAGATTGCAAGTCCTATTTTTCATTCAGTACATACATACTCTATAATGCCATTTGACTTAAAGGGCTCTGGGAACGTAAAAGTCTCTCTTTATCACATAAATGGCTATAAACAGCCATCTTAGCAAATGTGTTCTGCGAAGATTTATTCCTGGAAAGTTCTGAATGTCTCCTATGAAGTGCTTGGGGGTCCTCCCTTTGACCCTGTTGGTATCACTTGTATGCCATTCTAAATAAGCATGGGAATCCTGCCCTGGGACTGGGACAGCTTATATATCAGGAAGGTGTTGCACAGGCACTTCACAAGAAATGAATATAAAAAGCTTCTTTGAATGCTGATAGAAATTACTCTTCCCTGAAGAGTATTAATTTCTCTGCTCTATGAATTTCTTTTTTTTCAATTGTGAACAAATGCAAATTAGAACTTGTTTGCTTTATTTGTTTGTTCTGGGCTCTCTAAGGAAGCAGGAATAGAAGTTTTCTGTAAAACATATAATTGATAAGCTGTTATATGTCACAGGAAGACTGTGAATTATAGGTCTAAGTCTACTCTGTTTTCAGGGATTTGTAAGCTGGAGCTTCAATTATCCATGCAAATAGGCCTGCATTTCATCATCCCTTCCTGGGATTTGAGCCTTGCCAAAATCCTAAGGTGTTCAGCCCTGTTTGTTAATGACTTTTGGAGCTTCTGTAGCTGTATCTCTGGATCAGTGACCCTGCATGAATTTTTCTTGGTGGACATCTGCCTTTTTTGCATCAAGACTCACCATCTTATGTGAAGTCTCAGGCATAAATATTTGCATCAAGTGTTCAGCATTAAATACAGATTCAGGTGCATACTGTCAGTCATTCCAACTCTTCCTATTCATGTAATCCACAGTAAGGCCATCTCTCCTACCTTGGATGCTTCACTGGATTTCCTCAGTGTCTGAGCATCTCAATGTGTTAATTTGTTTTCACAAGATCCTTGTGAAGAAGTTGGGAAAAGCTGTTATCCCCATTTAAAAACAAGGGTGAGAAGCAGAGAGGTGGAGAATATGGCTGCATTGTGTAGGGATATATCGAGCATATCAGCTCTGGAACGAGTGCTGCACTGAGGGTGATCAACCCAATTAACCCATCATAAAGCTCATTGTCCATCTTTGTGCTTTACTGTGCCATGCAACTGAAACTGCATCCAGCTCTTGAAACAGCCTTGGGACTTTGCAACACAGTGGTGAATGACAGAACAGAATATTACTCTTCTGTGGAAAGGGAAAGGGATATATAAAAAAATATTCACCATCACAGATATAACTTCTAAAGAACGTTTTGCTACATCAATTTGGTGGCCTGGGCCATCCCTTTACTGGGTTATTTTGTGAGCTGGGCTCTGGCTGAGGAGAAAGGGGACAGTGACAGTGTGCAGGAGCTGTCAGATCTGCAATCTGCTCCAATGTCACTGTCTTTTCTCAGAGCTGATTTTCAGGGCAGCTTCATTTAGAGGCTACACATTCTCTGTTCTTCTGAATTGCTTATAATGTGTGGTGGAAACATCTAAAATAGGATGCTGTAGAATTAAGGAAAAAGCAAAACCATAGGAAAGTTGAAGATTTCCCTCCCACAGGTATATACTATGTATATGTATTTTTATACACAGATTTCACTATCTCCTTTTTCATGCCTCTGGTGTCAGCTCCTGAGTTTACCCCAGTTGTACTTGGCTCTGCTGCATAAATAACTCTTGGTCCCTGTCTCCAGTTAAACTGCGAGTGTTCACTCCTGTTCTTTTTTGCTGTGCCACCTGCCTCTCAGTCTGACTGCTGCATTACTCCCTTCTCCACCACCAGTCAGATTTCCTGAGAGAAGCCTGGGTCTTGAAATATTTTAGGAATGGAAAGATGGGTAAGGGAGTGCTCTTCCATGTTTTGGTGCTCTCTTTTCACATACAGAATAGCTCTCACACGTTCTTCTTCCCTGCAATGTCCTTAATTCTGAGGTACTTAGGGATATTGCTATTTGGATAAACATTTACTATTTTTAAACTGCTTATCCTTGCAGAAGAGGTAATCAGAAAAAGCCAGTCATGAGTGAAGAGCAGTGATTTCTAACACTGGATAGCCACCTAAAATTATTTAAATGTCATGACAGTAGCAGAATGGCAATACTGGGCAGAAGGATGGGGGATAAACCTCAGTAGAGGGAACCCAGTCATCTGCTGTTAAAGGAAACACAATCATGTAAACCTCACTTGAGAATTTGGCAATTATTCACTGTCAGACACTTATAACTTCTGCTGTCATTCTGTGCTGGTCTCTGCTACTGGATGAATGTGTAAGATAAAGCACATACTATGCTATTTAAAGATGATCTCAATAAAAAAGCCAGGTGAGTAACTCAACTGAGAATTTGCAGTCTGCCTGGATTTGCCCTGCTACTGTAAAACAGAACTGAGAGTGCTGATCTGTTGCATCTCTGCACAGCGGAGCCTTTGATTGTAGGCTTAGCCCAGGTCTGCCTGCTAAAAAGCAAATTTATTCACATTTGGCATTAGCAGACTCAGTCACTTTAAATGGCTAGTGAAACTTAAAGTGAGCACAGGAGAGAGAACCAGAGTCCCAAAGGACCTCTGTACCTCTGCAGATGGTAGAAGTCTGTGGTTGATGCTTAGAGATAAGGTGTAGTAAAAGTACAGAGTAATATTTCCCTTGGAATATCTGCCCTGCTTCCAGCAATCAGGAGTTTAATGGCTTCTTCAGTTTGAGGTTACAGATGATCATTACTTCTGGTAGACCAAAACTCCTTAAAATAAGATTTTATGAGGATGAGTGGAACTAAACTCTGCTATCAGATAAGTAAAGCTAGATTCACACCAGTGGAACAGGGTAGGGTTTGGTTTCTCCCTCTCTCCCTTGGTAGTAAAAGTGATTAAATCTTGGAAGTTTGGATCCTCTTCCGTACTTTTTTTTTTAAATAAAGAACTGGTTTATAATAAAATCTTGGCATTTACTTTATCTGTTCTTTAGTAAAAAGGGTTCTACTTATCAGGTATATGCTTATCAGCTTTCTAGTGTAGTATATATTCTACTTTAATAATATCTGCTCAGCTATGCATTTTCTCCCCCTCACGATGTGTGCATGAAGGGTGCCTTTAGAGATTTAAGGGGGCGATTTGAATAATGATTTTTTTTCAGCTATCCTTCATTAAATTCAAATTGCCACTAACTTTCTGCCACATCACTTTTATGTAGACTCAGAATCTGCTAAAATAAAAAATGTCTTTGAGCAGATCTTTTTATTTTTCTCATTTATTTTCTGTTGCTTTTTCAGTATTATTTGTTCCATTGTGGCTCATACAAAATTTGGAAGCTCTTGTAAAATTATTCGCAGTATTTCTCTTCCATTTAATGGTAGTTCTTTGGATAAGACCTTCTTTTGTTTCAGCAAAATAAGTGACAAAATTGATTTTGAAATGAAAGTAGAAAGGTGCCCTCAGTTTATCACCTCTGAAAATGAAAAAATTGAATTCATAGCATTCACAGTAGTTGTTTACCATATTGCATATTTATTGGGTTCTTAGATGTGCTTAACTGCTGTTAAGCAGTAAAATCCAAGAAAATGGAGATTGTTGGTCTATTTACTAAACCAATCTTGACATCTTTATTCATACATGTCTGATTATGTTACCCTGCCAAATGGTATTTTGAACGTGGGGATTCAGGACTATTTTTTGGTTTTATTTCGTTTCATAGTGATAATCTACAGAATCAGAACATCTTTGTTGGGAGAGGGAGTTGTTTTGTGTTCTAATTCATAGGTAATTAAGAGAATTGTCAGTTAATTTCTAAGTCCTTGTTGCTGGTGAATTTACATAAAATGCAGGGCATCATTGTGGGTCTGAGGCAGAGTGGGATCAGAATAAAGCATCCAGGAATTATCCCAGAGGAAATTCTGAGTTCTGGCTTGCTTTCAACAGACCCTAAGAAGAATGATCCTGTCTGTCCCTTGGCTTACACCAAGCTAGATTGACAAATACTTGCTTCTTTTCTTGAGATCTCAAATTTCTTTGAGATCTGTTCATGCGTACAGTACTGTGTAACTGTGGTATGACTTCAAATTCCATATGTAATTTTCCAGTATTAAGTGTTTTTTATCTTGAAACTGAGAATGAAAGAAAAGTTACTGAAAAAACACATTGTATTAAAAAGACTTGACATTTTAATTTTTATTTTTGGTTGGGGAAGGAAGACAAGACAGGAGATGGTAAAAAAGCTCATTATTTTGGGAGTTCTGTTTTTGGGTACAAATCGAAAATATTGGCATAGTAGCATACTTTATAATTGAATTTTAGAAAAGAACAACTTCAGAAACCTATGCATTGTAGATGCAGGTTGAAACTATCAATATTCAAGGTGGTTTGAACTTTTTCACTTTAAAATAACTTGATTTAAAAGCATAGAAAAGTAAATGCTAGTTGTTTTATTCAACAGTCTTTATTCAGTTCTTACCACTGTAGTCATTATTTCTGTTTATTCTTCACTGACTAAAGATACTGTCACACCTGCAGAAGCCTCAAGTTTATCTTGCTTTCTGAACAGGAGCCAGAAGACCCCAACTTCTATGAAATTGAAAAGGCTGGGGAATAACAAACAGCAGCCTATTCCCACCTCTATTCCCTGCCCAGGATGAGCTCCCATGAAACACTCAAACTGCCAGTCTAGCAGACATGGATGCATCATGCAACAATGAAGTCCTGGATCCACATACGCAATTTAGTGACTGAAATGCATCTCAGATAAAAATTAAATTTCTAGGTCCAAGTAGGTAGTTCATGAAGCCCATGTCCATTCCCATCCCTCCCTTCTCCCCTAATTATATGTGTCCAAGATTTCAGGTGACAGTTTTTCCAGAAGTACATTTCCCATCCTTTTTGCTGAAGCTTCCTTCATTTCTTCAGGTACAAGTGGCCACATTTAGCAAGGAGGATGGAGACTTCCTCTCTCTGAACCTTATTTGTTGCTGCTGGTGATTGCACTCTCCAGAGTGAAGCTTCTGCTGAGCTCTGAATTTCCCTACACAAGAAAGCAGTTATACTGAGAGCATCCCAGCCTTCCTCCATCTGTTGAGGGAAAAGAATGAAGCAATCTTCCCTGCCAAAAGGGTAGTTTAGGCATGAGAGTAAGGTGGAGAGCTTTCAGTGACGTTTCATGATTTCTTTTAGAAGCACATGTCAGGCAGGCACTTGCAGAAGGATATAGGAATTTAAAAAGCAACCATTTTTCTCCTTTCTAACTTGCATTTCCCCCTGCTTCTAGCCAACATGATGCATTTTTTGAATTTTGTTATTTGTAATTTTCATGAACTGCATTGCAGGAACCAGTACCTAAGGGCCATATCAGGATCATCATGCTTTATAAATCTGCAACCATTTACATTGTGCTCTTCTCAAGGTGTAGCAGAAATATTGATGGCAATATGACAATATTAGGGTCACCATCTAAAAGGCACCAAGCTGCCCCTCATTCTAGAATGTCTTTTAATGTACAAAGTGTGATAAAAGGTTAAGCAGATGTGATGCTTATGGACTGAAGTTGCCATGTTTTTCTGAGTGTATTTGCTAGGATTTCTCTTAAGACACATTACATAAAAACAAAAGGCGCAAACTCCACCTTCAGTGACAAACTGGGTGAGCAGCAAGAAACTGAGTTGGGACTAAGCCTTGTGCAAAGCTGCAGGACCTTTGCCTAAGCCTTTGCAGGTGGGCATTCCTATGCTAATTTGTGGAAGAAAAAGTCAAGAACTGCAGTAGTTAAACTACATTGCTCAGTCAAATCAGGGCAGAAAGTTAGGAAAGGTAGGCAATTCAAAATAATTTGGGAGGCTCAGCAAACTCTTAATGTGAAATTTAACTGAACTGTAGCTCAATTACTTTCTACTCTCTAAGTATAGTAATATGCATTGGCAAAAATAGTCTATTTTCTACTGACTGATCATCTTCATTTGACAGGTTGGCTGTGAGAAAAGATTTAGGTGTCACTCTGAGTAGCTCATGAATTAGATTTCAATTCCTTATAAAATAATTGAGTAAATACCTGGAGATGAAATCAGTAAAGTCTAGAGGGTAATAGAAGTTTGGGTAAACAAACAGCATGATTTTTATAAAGGACAAATCATACAAGACACACTTAATTGCTTGTTTTGATAGGATTGCTAAATTATTAGCTGCTGCTTGTATTTTTTAGAGATAGACTTTCAAAAACATCAAGAGCGGTTAGGTGCCCAAGTCCTGCTGGTTTTAAGGATTTGCTACATCATCTATGGAAGTTTTAAAGAAGAGTTCATGCTAATTGGCTTGGAGTTTAGTCTTGCTACATGACTTCTTAGACCCCCAGGGGTGCCTGTGCCTGGATGGGTATATATGAATTGTGTAAGGATGCTGGCACTGCTTCTGGTACAAGTACTATATGCAGATTTGCTTTACATTTTCATTAATGACTGAGAAGTTTGGCTCAGAGCAGTAGGCCAAGGAAATGTAAAGCCATGAGCATTAATATGATAATATTAGAACAAAACCATCTGAAATACCTCATCAATCCCCCTGAAAACAAAAACCTAAACTAGAACTTTTCACGAGAACAGCAGATCTCAAATAGTTCTGGTGGGAAATTCCACATATAACCTGAAGAAGAGAGATTGAAAAACTCTTGGAAATGAGTGATGCTCTGAAAATACTTCATTATGCTGTGTAGTTTTCTGAATTCTTTCAAATCATCTAGTTGCTTTGTGAACTGTAGCAAGTTTGGGGGTCACTAAATGCAGGTAGATCAAAGGCAGACAATAGAAGTATTCACATCTAATAACATACCCCCCTAAAACAGGTCTTTTTTACTGGGAGATTGAAGAGAAGCCAGTAATTTGGACAAATAAATGCAGATCACTTAGATCACCTGTCCAAACTCCTTGGACCTAAATGTGGACACTTTTCCTGCCACTGTGTAGTTGGAAGCTCTCCAAAGGTAGCATATATTGTATCTGTTCTACTGGAAAAAAAAATTGGATCATGGTATGTATTTTCACTAGGAATCTAGAAGGAAGGGGGATACTGCATCTGAAGTAAATGGCAAGGAAGCAAATTTGGCTGAAGTTAGCGATATCTGATTCAAAACAGTTGTCCTCAGACAGCCAGAGGTCAAGACTGGGAAAGAAACAAAAGGAAAATAGAAAGTGGGGGGATATCCTATGGGGAGGCAGGAAATGTGTTGAAGACGGACATAAGGATGCCCTGAGACCAATCAATCAGCTATACTTACAGTGTCAACATAGGGAATGAGGTGGAGAAAATAGGAAGCCTTGAATGATGAAGGTAGGAGGCAAATCTCTATTGAACAATTGACTAGTGAAAAAGCTTCTGTGGAAGTACATCAAGAACTGGGTTTTATGGCTTGACAGCCACCCAGAAGTTAAAGGAAAAAAAAAAGACATACTTGTAAAAACCAAATTTGGCACCTCTCTAGGAGCTAATTAAAAAAGACAACACAACCCTCCTCACCACTACAACCCCCACCAAATATTCAGGCAATGTCTTTTATAGGATCCTACTTCTGGTAGAATTAAAATGGATTAAATCACAAACTTAATGTAGTCAGTGTGAATTGAGATCAGGAGGAACATGAGTAATACCACAAAGAAAATAATGGAGCATGAAACACCTTTAAGACTGCGCTTCAGACACTGAGTTTGATGTCTTGTTCTTCATGCATTTAGTCAAGGGAAAATTAAAGAACCTATAGAGGGGGAGGGAAAAATAAAATTTTATTTTCAATGATTAAAAACAAACTTATTTCCTCTATAAATATCACCCTCTTAATGAGCTGAATTTTGAAAATTATGTTTATCAGCTGCCAATCATTGAGATAAAAAAATTAAATCTAAGTCAAAGTCACCCAGAAAAATAAATATTAGCTTCAAAAGTGGCCTGAAAGGATAAGTTGTAAGTAAATATTTTCACCTACATTTATGAAGAAAAAAATTGAAAAGTATGGGACATAAAGCAGAGTTTCTTATAAATCAAAAAAATAAATGTATTTGAAACTAATTTTGAATGATCATTGTTCACTTAAAGCCCATTGTTGTCACGATTGTATTAATTGGTATTTAATTTCACTGAGATTAGAATGGAATGCCTTTTAGAGGCTCTAGTGTGTCTGAGACATCTCTGCTGAAGGGCTCAGGGGAGATAGGATGTAGCTGTCTTCGAAAGAGTTTCTTGAGTTAAGGAAGGTACCAGAACACATAGAAATTACTAAAGGCACATGGGATTAAGCAGGTGAATCTCACCCTTTATTGGCAGATACTAGTGCAGAATTAGCCAGCGGCACAAGATCATTGTGTGGCTTTACGCGGTTGTCTTTCATTTTGTTACTGTGGATAACTCAGTATCCCCATCAAACATTGTTTGCTCCCTCTTATCCTCATTTTCAGGTGATTTATAAGTATTTTAAATTATGTAGGTGCTGATAGAGATTCTAAACAGATTTCACTGTAGTCTTTATTCTACAGCAAAACAGTGCCTTTTTATTACCAATCTTTATTTTCAAGCTTTTAAATCAATGGAGGATCTGTCCTTTTACCTCCCGAGAGCATAATTTATTTAAAAGACTTCTGTAAAGGATGGCTTTCAAATTTTTTGGAAATCAAGTAACCAAGCTCATGTGTGTGATTGTTGTCTCATTTGAATGGAGATACTTGAAAAGTCTGTGAACAATATCTGTGGTATGTTCAATCCAGCTTGATTTTTCTTGTTTTGCCACATCTTTGTACTCCATCTGGTAATTTATTAATTTTTATAGTTTCTACATTTTTTTTCCAGCAGAACACAGATTATATACTCTCTAATTTCTTAGATCTGTCCAAAACCTTTTAATAAGTTGATGCCATGGCATCAGTTTGCCCATTTGTAGTTTTTTACCACTAAAGATCAATTAGGTGATGGATTGATCCTTGATGATTACTATTTTACTGCATCATATTTGTTCCATCTGAACTTTTAGCCTGGACTTGCTACTATGCATTTTATATTTACTAAGAGCACTTCAGTTGAGGACAGTTCTTAATTTGTAAAGAAATATGCAACAAGTAGTGAAGAACTTTGGAAAACCATTAATCCTTATCACAGGCAATCATTATTCAGTGATACTTAGGAGATTCGCTGGAGGTTTTTGGTAATAATGAAAGGTCAAATAGTTTTCCATTTTCTTACAGAATAAAGGCCAATATGTAGAAGCAAAAAACAGGGGAAAAAACCCCAAACCCAAGAACAACAGAAAAAGCAGGCACAAAAGTGAAGACAGAATAATCATTGGAGCGTATATATATAATGAAATAGTGAACAGTCACCTCATGGAATTAAAGGCTGTGGAAAATCAAAGAATAGAGTGTAAAGTTATGACAGAAAATAGCTTCATAGTATTTATGCTTATGTTGTTTGCTGTGAATGTGCATGTTCAGTCTACCAGGGTTAATTGCACATATCCCTATCCCAAGGATGATGAAAGCACAATTAAATGACATGTTGCACTTTAGTGAGTGCTCTGATATGCCAGAAAACTTTGATTTTTCTATTCCTTTCCATTATTGTATTTTTTCTTGAAAAACACTTTGAAGCATGAGATCTGCAGATAACAATTTGCACATCCAGTACAGATACACTTTGTACATTCACTGAGTTACTCTTACGCTCTTGGGATCCTGAAAACCCCTTTAACCTCTCTGCTGTGATGTATACAAATTATGTCCACCCTGTGAGACAGCATGATTTTCTTTTGTTTATTTTGTGTACTGTGTGCTCGATGTAAAATACACAAGTGTGTTATGCCAAAATATGTTGAAGTTATAACATCATTCTTGAAATCTTAGAATCGCAGGATTGTTAGGGTTGGAAGGGACTGCTGGAGATCATCCAGTCTGACCTGCTGACAAGGCAGGGTCACCTAGAGCAGGCGACAAAGGAACAGGTCTAGAGGAAGGGGTGAATGTCTCCACAGGAGATGCCACAGCCTCCCTGGGCACCTTTTCCAGTGCTTTGCCACCCTCAGTGTAAGGAAGCTCATCCTAGTGCTGAGGTGGAACTTTTTGTGTTTTAGTTTATGGTTATCAGCATCTTTGAAACAGTTGCTTCCACAAAGATTGTTAAGATCAATGCATAAACCCCGTTTCTGCCTGTAGGTACAGAGAAAGGGCCTTGGCAGAGCAGGTTTTATGGTAACACATGGTTTTCTGGCTGCCAGCCCAGTACTCTCACACAAATTGATGTTTTGTTGGGAGGAGAGGCTCATTTTCCTCAGATGTTTTGTCAGTCATTAATTTGAAACCCTCCCTGTTTGGAAGTGCTGCAGAGTGTTCAGTGAGGTGTAAACACATGAAGCTGCGATACCACTTATTCATCCTGTTGTTCCTATATGCAGATTTGGTCCAGGCCCTCTGGAAAGGCACCTCTACAACTTCAGCTCTTACATTCCTGCCTCTTACAGACCAACTTCTAATTTAGAAGGGAGATTGTTTCTATTTATGAGGTGGTATCCTTAAGTTGAGGAGGTGTGAACTCTACTGATACCCTGCACTTGGGCTGACTAATGAAAAGGGAGTTGAGGATACTCTGAAAGTCTCTGAACTGTTTCAAAGATGCTTTGCTTCACTGCAGGAGGAATTCACTGAATTCCTAAGGCAGAAAAGCCTGCAGAAGCATGAAAGGAGGAAAGATAGCAAGATGACAGAATCACAGATTCCTTAGGGCTGGAAAAAAGGCTCAAAAATCATTAAGTCCTTGACCAAATACCACCATGACCAAAACCGTATCATGAAATGCCACGTCTGCTTGTTTTTTGAACACTTCCAAGAATGAGAAAACTATAACAGGGAGGAAGAAAGCAGAAAAATCACAAGTGTATGAAGTGTAATCCTGCTCCTGTTACTTGATGCTGACTGCATCGACAGTTTAAGAAGTATTAGTTTAATGACTGTATAAAGACTATATTTTACCTTGGATTTTAATGAGCTTGCCTCTCACTGACATTTCCACGCCAGGATATATTGCTTCATGACTTGATCTGGAAAAGGTCATTGAAAATAGTTGTGGTCCTTTCACACAGAGGTTTTCAGTGCTTTGATTAAATGGATATGCCTACTAACAGGCCAATTAATGATAGACATGCCCATTGCAGGGCATTCTATTCTGATGTGTCTCTTGTGTATGGACAACTGAGCTGCTGAAGTGTAAAGTGGACTGTAGCTCTGGAGTTACTGGTATTTTAAATATAGATTGACCTCAAAATTGAATGACAACAGGAAATGTTGTTTACAGATATGAAATATTGATGCATTAGTAAAGTTTTGGAGATTTTTATACCTGAAGACCCATTATACAGAAGTAAATCTATGCAAACTTCTTTATGATCAAAAAATCATAGAAAATTTGGACAAAGTGAAGAAGAGAGAAAATACTGGATCTATCATAGAGTGAGACTGAGAAAAGTGTGCATTTATTAACGAGGAATCTTTTTCTGGCCCATTTATTTGCAGAGAACGCCTTGATGGCAAATAAAAGCAAGAAATGGAAGCATCAATGGGAAATCATTGAGAGTAGTCCCACAATAAGTTCTATTACCACTCAAAAGCTCATTACATAAAATTGCAAAAATAAATTCTGACTTTCTACATACATTTTTATGTATGAATAGCTCTCAGCTTTTTATCCTTTCTGAAATGTGCATGGTTGCATGATTCCTCAGTATTGTTACTGAGTTTGAAAACAGGTTCAGATTTCAGGTTTATTTAATGGTGGGTCTTTTAGAACTTCCTTTAAAATCCATTCCTTGTTCTTATATACATCACAGGCCTGAAAGTTCTCCCCAGTTACTCAGGCAACATTTCTCCTTGCCTGGTTCCCAAACCCCCCCTTATATCCTTTTCATTGCTATGCATCCCATACCAGTTTTCAGTAGTTGATAATCATATCTGTTAAGCCGTATTTAAATGCTGTTTAGAGATGAATCTGCATATGTAGGTGAATGTGGGATTTTCTCTCTCTTTTTTTTTAATTGTCTTGTTGATTTTTGTGTGTGTGTGTTCTTGTATGTTCCTGGTGGGCAATGAACTTAGAAGGTGGTTTTATTAGTAACGAAATGGGTTGTATCTATTAGTTACCTTATGATTTTCCATGAAGGAGAATGCTTTAGAAATAAATATTTTTCTGTTAATTTACTTATTTGTTTTGGTGGATTTTTTCCAGAGATTAATTACATTGACCATTTAATTTATTTTTGCTTTGTTTTTTAATTCCTCTAAAATTGATGATGTCTTTCTGGAATGCTAAAGGCTTGAATCTAATCTGCTGCCTGTGAAGAAGTCAGCAAGTTTTTGGTGACAGTCTAGAAAGTGTGTACTGTGAGAGCTCAGTGCAAATTTTGTATTCCATTTTATATCAGTGTCTCACATTGACATTTGAACCTTAATGGTAAGATTCCATCCATTTTATAGAGAGGGACATGGTGCTCTTGTGGTGTGAGTCTTTTACTCAGTTTCCTGAGAAATGTCAAGCTCTGGAATGAATACCACAGAGTATGCTGGCATGGACACATAAGCAACACTAGTCAATAGATCTCAAAGAAGTGAAAAGAAGCAAGTCTAAGAGATAATGTAAACACAGCAACTTATCTGACAGACAGAAAGGGTCTTCATTGTTAACAGAATCATTTGATCCACATTTCCTGGAATAGCAGGAATGCCTTTATACTTTCCATGCAGGGTACTCAGGAATCATTGTAAATACTTATTGTAAAATATGTGGTACATGCATATAGGACAAGGTGAATTTAAGTGAAAACCCATCCATGTTGGTAGAGGCAGGATTAGACCCATAGCTCCTGCGTCTCATTTCCCTGCTTAAATACTGGAAACCAGTTTTCCTTAAGGATATCAGACTGCTGAAACCTTATAGAGTTCTTTCTTTGCTTCTCTAACCTCTCTGTGGGCGAAGTAGTTTCAAGAGATCCGCTCATTCTCTAGAAAGTAAATTAATTGGAAGTTTTCAGACTTTAGATTAGCCACTTAATGTACCATGATCCTTAAAGAGTGAACCAACTACACATTCTGTCCTGCTCCTCCATGACTTATTAGAGAGCACTCTGGGTTTCAAAACCACTCCAGGGATCACAGAACACTAAGTTCAGCCATGGAAAACCAAAGTGAGGAGTTCAAAGGGATGAGAAAAGAGAAAGATTGAATCATTGAAAGATGAGAGCTCACTTATCACTAGCCAGTAAA
>VWYI01046528.1:47573-95646 GCA_013399455.1 Anthoscopus minutus | reverse complement strand
TTTGTACTGTAACCCATGACACCAGGCTTTGCTGAAGACTGCTATTTTTAAGGTGTTATATTTGATTTATTTTAAATCTGACCAAAAGTTCCACTTTGGGACCAGACCTCCTTTATCAATGTTATAGCTAACTTTCTGCTTTTGCATGTAGATTTTTAATGAGGAAAGACAAAAGTTTGGCTTATAAGAGATGCTAGTTCACCACATTAATGATGGCAGCACCATCCTTTAGTGTAACCTTTGCCCAGGGATAGTGCAGCACACCACTGTCTCCTTGTGATAAACAATACATCATCATATCTTTTCCTTTTTTTTCTTTTTTCTAAAAAATTATTATTAAATGTTTCTTAAATTACAGAAATGGGTTAATATTGAATTGCAAGATCCAAACACCATCAAGTTTTCCTGTGGGCTGCTTTGTCACTGTTATAGGCTATCCAAAACTCTCTAGGCTTTAAGAGAGTGGGGACTGTGGTCCAGACTGTGCAGGTCATACCCTATTCTGCCCTGGGAACAACTAAAGACATCAACCTGTCTCTTATGACTCCATTGCTTCTTCACATGTGATCTCTACTGTGCAAGTCCAGTTTTTAACCCAAGGTCTTGAAATTAATGATTCTCTGTGAGAGTCTTTCTCCACGGGCTCAGGAGGACAGGTATGGAAAGGGCTGAAGATTTCACTATCAGTCTCACCTTTTCTTTCCTTGTCCTGAAGGCGCTCATTAGCATGGCACTCTGCTGACAGCAGCAATCTTTCGGTCAATGTGCATGTACAGAGATGTCTGTTCATCTGCTGAGCAGCCACCAGCCAGGGATGCACAAGTCAAAGAGGACCTACACTGGAAGGGTGCTTGGACATCCCTGTTGGTAGCAGCTGGTGCAGGTCAAAGGCTGTGCTTTCCACTGGCCAGCTCTTGTGTTTTGGGAGAGGTGGGAGGAGTGGATAGAGCTGCCCTAGGACTGTCCTGTGCTCAAGCTTCAGTTTTGCAGCTGAAGTTTGCTGCTTTTATCTCCCCACTGACAGGGTCTGTACACTAAACTTCAGGGGATTTATAACCTGCCCTGCCAAGAGGAGACAGATATTTCTGGAAGCAGCAAGATGTGGTCCTGGCAGCTTCCTCAGTTCAGCACTGAGGCTGGGTATTTCACAGCTTGCATAACCCCAATTTGCTTTGGGATTTTTGCTGAGGGGATATGATGCCAAGGGCTGCACTCTAGAAGTTTTATTTAACTTCCAGGAGGCTGCCTGCCATTTCTGTATTATCTCATATGGTCATGGAGCACTGTAGGTAATAGAAACCTTTAGTTTTCATTGATTATTCACAGCACGGTTTGCTTTGCTAGGCATCCTCATAGGCCACAGAGCCTGCAGCCTCCCAGCGTGGGTGAGGGGACACATTTCCTTGCCACAGACAATTTGGCTTGAAAATTCCCTTGGAGTGTTCCAGCTCTGCAGGTAATGAACACTTGGGTAACTTTGACTTCGGTTCACTCCTTACTAACTGCTTATGCCAACTCTGGGTCTCCTGGATTCCCCTGGCCTGGCTGCTGGGTTTAGTAGCCCATTTATGCCAGAACCTTGCCTCCTTACATCCAGCCATGAACTCCATTTGCTAATCCTGATCTCTGCCCTGCATGGAACTGACTTGGGTCCCTGACAGTGTGAGCTGAGACCTAGCAAGGTGAGCAAGGAAATGTTGAAAATCAGATCTCTCCATTTCACTTTAAATTTTGGGGGGAAATCCTGAAAAGCTCTTTATGGAGATTGAATTTTTGCAGCAGCCTTTTTCCTCTTTCCCTCTCTTTCTTTGCTTTCCCCATCCCTTTGTCTGCTAAATAAAACAACCTACATTTTTAACCTGAATTACTTTATGTGTCCCTGAAGGCATATGCAGCTACTTGGACTGCAGAAGGGTTTTTCTTCTATGGTGTGGTCAGATATCATCATTAAAGACAACAGTCAAGCTGGATCCCCCCTCACCCCAGTCTGAACACTGTATTTTTATTTTGCAATACAAACAATAACCCCCTGAATTTCTGTAGCACTGGCTGTCAGGGAGAAGACAGGGCTGCTTTACAGGCAGGCAGACATCAATTCTGTGGGCAAAATACCTCCCTGTTTTACTTTTCTGAGAACCAGAAAAGTAAAAAAATTGTCAGCATCACTTAGCAAGGGCCTGAATCTGCCTGCACCTTGATTCACACAAACCAGCAATAACTCCAGTGCTGTTAGCAGACCGACCAGCAGCACACCAAAACCAGTCTGAAGATGGCTCCTCTGGCCCCTGCAGCATCTTCCCCTCTGCCCCACTAGTGCCTCTTTCTGTCAACCAAACTTCCCCAGGCTCCCTGCAGGGTATCCAAGGACCACGCATTGAGAGTAGCAGCAGGAGAATGGGGTGGGGCGTCCTCTCCTTTACCCTCACCTTTCTGCTGCTGGAGCTGAGGGAGGAGCTAAATCCCTGCAGGGAGCCTGTGGGTCAGGCCTTAGCAAAGCCCCACACAAAGCACATGTTCCAAGGGGTGAGTTTTTTGAAAGGACAATGAAATTTCTCATTCTAGCTAGTTTTAACACTCATCTTCTAACATGCATGGCAGACTTACTGAATTAAACCAGCCATGCTAATTTCTCTTGTTACAGCAGCCCTGCACAACACACAAAATGCTCAGCTTTGGAGGATGATACTATAAAGAAGGACACTGTAATTTAGTGGCTCATTTAATGTGAACCAGGAGAAATATGAGGCATGCCAATGCCTCACTGGGGCTCTATTTATATCCTTTTTGGTGTGCAGTATGATTTATAATAAAGGATCATTTTTATATAGCATTAGCATGGTAATGGAGCTTACTGGGTTACCATGTCTGAAGTTAGAAAATATTGTATTAGAAGAAGCTCTGCAAACGCCATGTAAGAATAGCCCTTTATACAATATTAAATCATGATTCCAAGCTTTCTAAAATAAATATTAATGCACTCTATTTACCTAGGAATCCAGGCTTTTATCAGTGCAGCAGGAGGATCTACATCTCTGAGCTCGGAAGATTTGTGCAGCTTCACAGAGTTCATTTTGTGGCTCCCAGCCCCACTGCTCAGCACTCGGTGACACTCTCTGGCACTGGGAGCGTCCTCCCCTGCCAGGAGCCCAGGAGCGGGGCAAAAGGCAGAGAAAGCAGAAAAGCCATGTTCTTCTGGGGAGCGTGGTATCAGAGCTTATGAGAAGTATTTCTTTCCTCTGTCCCCCTGAGCATGAAGCCCTGTGGCCCCCTGCAAGTATCCCCTGCATTGGAGATGTTGGTGGGGAGGAGGAAGGACCAGGATTTACCTCCCCCACCAGAGGTTCTTTGGAGGCTGCACAGTGAGTAAGTAGTGGAACCAGGATGAGAGCAGAGCCACTCCTGGCACCTCGCCCTCTGCATGATTCAGAGCTCGTTTCAGAAGCAAGAGGACTGCGTAAAATTTCATTTGTACCTCTAGAAAGCAACATGTTCTGCTTCCCATTTAAAGCTCGGGAACCTCATGATGATTCAGAGCACACACAGGAATGCACTTCTATGCTGATTTTTAGTGCCAGGTACCACAATGTGTGCCAGTGATTAGTTCTGCCATGCAGGTGAGCAAAGGAACAAAATTTGGTTTAGAAACAAGGGGTCAACTCATCAGCTGGAGGATGCCAGCGAGGAGAGCTTTCACAGGCAGAGCACTGCCTTTGCAAATATCACTTCCACTGGAGCTGAAGTGCAAGGTAGAGAGATATGAAACGTTTTCTTTAAAGCATGGAGGTTGCTGGTGTTGCTCACTCCTGGAGGAAAGATTCTTAGCCCTTCCTCTCGTCCCTGCTGGGCAGGGAGGGGCTGCAGGAGGCTGCAGTGCCAGAGTGCCTCTGACCAGCTGCACAGCTGAGGCTTGGCTTTTGGGGCACAAGGTGACATTGTGAAGTTGAACATTGAAAAGTTTGATTCTTTTCAGAGCTGGTGGGGCTGATAGTTAGGCTGGCCATCCTGGATCAAACTGCAGGAAGGGCAGCCATGAGGAGACCACCTTTGGTGCCATTCATAACACTGCATGCAGCTGGCAGACTGTGCAAGCACGTGCTCCCAGTCCATGCTCCCTCCTGGTTCAGAACAAGATGGATGTCACCCTGCAGCCCCCAGCACATGATGTCTTGCTGGAGGGAAGCCCTTCTGCTCCCCATTTTCCCAGCTCTGTGGGGACACAGCCACTGTTGCCAGCCAGGAAGGTGACATGCAAGAGCAGACAAAACCAGATCTGACTCTGCTTCCCACTGAGCCAACCTCAGGGAAATTACCCAGCCACTTTGAATAAAAGTGAATTAAGCAGCCTGGCAGTAACTCAGACTGTATTTTATTAACTTGGCCAGAACCAAGTAATATTAATCCACCATCCTGAAATTCCTTTTTTTACAGCCACGCTCTAATAGATGAAAATGTGCTGGCAAAATTTTCTGTAGGTTACAGCCTTCCAATTTGCAACACTCACACAGTGGGAGGGTTATCCCTTAGAAAGGGGCTTAGATGCAGTGTGGAGCCCCACACAGCCCACCTGAGCACCAAGGAAGCAATTCCCCTGCTGCTTGCTCTGCCATCCTTGGGGAAAGCCCTAGTGGCTTATCACTTTTTAAGTGAAGGATGCAGGTGTCTGAGGGGCCTTGGTAGTCACTGGGAAACAGTAGGCACTGGCTTCAGCCCACAGGAGTGAACTGCTCTGCAGAGGTGCCTCCCTCCCTGTCTCCCTGGCCTGTGCAGGAAAATAGTTTTTCTTGGCTCAGCAAATGCTATGTCTCAGTTCTGGAGAGCTGAGGGTGCATCTGCTCAGACTGCTGTGTGATGCCTCAATGCTCACCCTTGCTTTAGACAAGGTGCACCCCAGAAAGAAGTCAGGCATCTAAGAAGAGGCAAAAATCACCTCCTGCACAGGTTTCCCCCTCTGGGCCACCCATAATACTTGGTGGACTTCAGGACAGGGCTTCAGAGCAGGCCTTCACTCACCAGCAGCCAAGAGCTCCTGCCACTGACCCCACAGGGACTGCCAGGGGATCAGCACTTCTGGGGAGGTGTTCAGTGGGATAGCAACCCACCAGGATCCCAGAGGGTTTATCTCTGTTTTATAGAGATAAAACCGCCGCCTTTAAGCTTAGCACTGGCAAGAGGGTCACCTTTGGTACAGATTAACAATCTTGTGCCTCATGTAAACCTACCAAGTAATAAAACTGCCCTATCTTCCTTATTTATTAGCAATAACAATCCTAATAATACTTCACACATCAGTAGGAGCTTCCATCTGAGGAAATGAATGCACTTTACAGACATTAATGATCTAAGATGCTTAGCCCATCTCTGAGATGAAAACTATTCTTTCTTTTTACAAATGGGAAGCTGAAGCAAGCTGTAGCTAACTGACTTATTGCCATGCAGGAAGGCAGCAGTGAGGCAGGGTGAGAGTCCAGTCTCCTTCATTACTGCCTGTGACTGTGGCTGCCTTTTTCTGCTTTTCAGTCAACCTCTTCCCCATGCCCACAGTGCTGCAGTGGTGCCATCAGAAGAACCGCTGCAGGCTCTTGGGGGCCAGACCCAAATTTATCACGGTTCTCTTTTGGGGGTTGTTTGCCTTCCCAGTCCTTGCTTGCTCAAGGTGGGCTCATCCTTCAGTGGCTACAGCTGCTTGGTGCTGCTCAGACCAGGTTGGCTCCAGCAGTTCTTGCATTTGGGGGATGCCCCTTTAGTGCAACAATGCTCTCTGTGAATGTTCTCAGGGCAGTGGGTAGTCTGTCCAGGGCTATGAAGAGGATGGTCCACCGGGAATGGGTTGGGCATTGCATCCCTTCCTGGACAGTGTTATCTGCCCTTACACCGCAGCCTCACCTGCAAACACACTGTGGCTGTACTGGCTGCTGGGCTGGCTGCAACCTCAGCCACAACTGCCCAGCGACTGTCCTAGCGCCTGAAGGGTGGGCGTGGGGAGAAGAGACGATTATAAATAGTCAGATGAACTCCAGCTCACTAGGCAGTGAACTTTTTTGTATACAGCCTCTTTGTAAAATGAAACTAGCCCATGCCTCTCAGGGTGGAAAAAAGAAAGCGAGCGGGGACCACACCTCTTCTATTATGCGCGTAGATCTGCCCATCAGGGTCTGGCAGCACTTGCATAGTTATATGAAATGCTTGCTATAAGCATGAGACTGCTGGGTGGTTGGTTGTTAACTGTTTAGAGCACAACTTGAAATAATACCATTTGGCCTAAACCAGAGGCTGAAATGGAATTTTCTGCCTTAAGATGCCGCCAGATCTGAGTTGTCTGCTTCCTTCTGCTATGCAGAGCTTATAAATAACCCCCTTCTCATCCTCAGAACAGCTTCTTCTTTTTTTTTTTTCTTTTTTTTTTTTAAATCCATGAGAAGGAGGGAGAAAAAAAAGGCAGGCAGGCAAGGCAGGCAAGCAATAGTGCCACCATGTTGTTCTATTTTAAACCCTGTTTGCCTGCAGTTTCGGATGCAGGCAGGGGAGGCTCAGCCCACCGCCGCCTGCCCGGCCGCTGCAGTGTGCGTGTGCCTGTATGAACTTATTGTTTTATCCTCACGTCACCTTTCAGCCCGTGCCGCCTGCCCTCCCTCCGTCCCCGAAATCTTTGATTAATGTTTGCTTGCTTTTTATACCCACATATATGGCGCATGTGGAGCAAGGCGTGCCTCCGCTTTCTCGTTGGTTTTTTTACCTCCCTCTCTATCTATACGTGTGCGTTATTTTTTGGTTTTTTATTTTTAAATTTTTTTTCCCTACTTGCGACTGCCATGGCAACTGTTACATGTTTGGCAAAAAGCTTACAGCGAAGAAAAGGGGCTCAGCGCTCAGCTGGCAGATGTCCAGTGTAATCATGCTGCAGCGCCGAAATGAGGCCTTTGGCCGGCTGCCGAGCTGGGGAGAACAAAGATGTCAGTTCCCCGTGTTGGCGGCGGCGCTTGTTTGGCACCCTTATATGGTTTCCCAGAACTCCTCGCCTTGGCGGCTTTCCATTCCCTTTAGGGCAGCAAACAGGATTAGCACACACAGACTTGTTTTTCTCTTTTCTCCTCCAACTGTTCCAATGACATCATCCCTGCTGCATTCAGCTGCCAGCAGGGTGACTTTGGGGGTGGAATTTTTTTTTCCCCTCTTAAAAAAAACCACCACCGTGCACACACCAGCAAGCACGATGATTTAAGTAATACTTGCACACCTTTCTTGTTAAATTAAGGCCCCCAAAGTGCAGAAATCTCAGACTAATCAAGCCATATGCACTGCATTATTTTCCTCTCCTTTCTTTCTTTCTTTATTTTTTTTCTGGTCTTATAATTGAATTCCTGCAAGATAAAAATCTCTTTTTCCTCAGTAGGCTGTAATCAGTGCTTGAAGAGCTGTGGTTTCCAACTGCCCTTGTCATGTGCTTCCTTATGAAATTCCACAGAGAAATCTTGGCTTGGGCAGCAATTTAAAGGGCCCTGGAGTGGGATGCAGCCCCTCTTGGTTCCCCAAAATTTCAGGGCTGCGACCACCCAGCCTGGTGTGCAGGGGTGCATGGGGGCCCATGGGGCTGCTGTGGGGTAGTGCAGGAGGAAAGCCCTGTCTGTAAAGGAAGGACTTTGCTCAGGGGAGATTTTAGTTGCTGCTAGCCATGGGGAGAGGGGACAAAGATGTACAGGAGAATCTGTTGAATTTTCTGCCTTTTCCCATCAAGTCCAGACCCATTTTCAGCTTCTGGACATCTTCTATCCTGGGCATTTTCCTCTTTCCACCTGGTCTCTTTGCCAACCAAGTAACAGAGTCATGTCCCATTCCCAAGTAGCCCCCGGGGGTGCCAGCATCTCTCTCCCCGCACCAGGAGGTGGGCAGCCCTTGGTGGGGAGGCCGAGGCCAGCTGGGGAAGCAGGGCTGCCTCCCCACTCCCACACCTCCTTCCCTCCCGGCAGCGCTCCTGTTTTCCTTGGCATAGGCCACAGGATGTGATGCTTGTTTCCTCCTGTTGATGCAGACGCAGGGAAGAGGCCCAAAGGGGATGGTGGGCTTTGCATAAAGTATTGCTCAGTGATGGTAAAGCTCCCCAGCTGAAGGCTTGCCGCAGACCACTGGATGTTAGTCAGCATGAGAAGAGCTGGCCAGTCCAATTCCTCATTGGGTAGTTCAGTTTTTCCACTGCAGAGGTGGACAGACAGACAGATGGACAGACAAATGTAGACAGCAAAGTGGAGTTGCTAGGAAAGCTTTATGTAAGCGGCTCTTGGCTGGCAGCTGACAGTGCAGCAAGTGTTCAGCTCCCAGATCTCCACATCAAACCTGGCAGCACATCAAAACCTCTGTTTCATAACCTACTAGAAATAGGATTTTCTAACAGCTCCAAGAGGACTCGCCTTCTTGTGCAGGGACCTGGGATTTTACCAGTTGTTAATGGTTAACAAGTCAATGGCCTAAAAAATTCTGTAGTGCCCTTCCCCATGATGAAGTACGTGATTTTACTAGGTGCTGCTGCTATGCCACCCTGGTCCACCTGTTAGTAACATAACGCTGTAATTAATTAGCAATTAACAGCAACCAAATAATTACAGAATCAGCTGTCAAGATAAACGCCTTGATGCTGAGTGGCTTTCCCAGGATGGGAACTGCCCTCCACTCAGTGTGTAAGCCTGGCTGCAGAGGCACCAAAGCTGGCGGGGTGGCTTCCTCAGGGAAGCCCAGATTTCCAGAGGCATAGAATTCATGGGAAGCAGAAGGCACCAAGAAACAAAACTGATGTACCTCAGTCCTGACACCTTAATCCCTTTACAGCAGCGACCCTCAACTGCCCACTCCAGCTAAAGAGGCTGGGCTGTATCTGGGCTCCTCTGGCTCCCTCCTCTAAGGGAGCAAGGCAAGAGTCAGCCATGCTTTACAGGGCAGGACAAAGCTCCTGGAGTGCTTTGCAGAGCAGGGTTGGGGCTTTGGCTGTGGGGAAGGGGCTTGCTGCAATGCTGGAGGGCACAGAAACCAGAGTGCCACTCGCTTCCCTGTCTGCTTGCAAAAAACCCCAAGAGCTGCTCGCCTCCTGTGCTCCTGGGCACCAAAAGAGATGGTTGTGTGCCTCTCCCCATCCTGGCTCCATGCTGAGATGTGCTGATGGCAGAAGAAAGGCACTTACATTTTTTTCAGACATTAAAAAAGCACTGAGTACATTAGATACATAGATTCATGAAGATGGAAAACACTCAAGTATTCATCTTATTCACTACTCTCCTCTTGCTGATGAAGAGTTATCCCCTCTTGGGCACGATCCAATATTTCGTCCAGCCTTACTTCCAGTGATTCAAGTGATGGGGCTTCCTTTGGGAAACTTCGTCACTGCCTAATGCACTTTGCTGTTAGGAAGTGCATTTGCCCTGCATTTGGCTTCAGCAGTTTGTGTCTAGGCTCTAGGCTTGCTTCCCAATGTACCAGCTGCTTGTGGGCTCCTGATTCCTCTAGGCAAACTAGATGTCTTGGGCTCAATTCACTATCTCTGTAGGTCAGTCTTAATCCTTTAATAATTTACTGCTTTCTTCTTCTTTAAGGGCTGCCATCTGCCCCACATTGGCCTGGTTCTGCCACACATGGCCAAAATGTCTCTGAGTGGAGAAAGCCTCCCTGGTGCTGGACTGAAGCTTCATGGGCTTCGACAGAGCGGCTGCCTGACAAGCTATGTGCTTCTCCAACTCTGGGCCAGGGAGTGTGGGCTCAGTGGCTGGCACAGGAAAACACAGCTGGAGGGATGCTCTATTTAACACCAACTACTAATGGCCCGAAGGGGTTGTTCTGGCCAAGTAGGACTGCTGAGGCATAGAAACACCCTGGCTACATGGAGCCTTTCCCTGGCCATGCTCCCTGCATAGGAGCAGGAGAGAGGTTTGGGTGAAGGAACTTCTCAGTGCAACTCCAAAAGGGCAAACAGCCAGGTCAGTTTGAGCAGGGTGTTCTCAATCCTGTCCCTGTGAGGCGCATCACCGGTGCAGTTATAGGATGCCTTATACCCAGCTGGGTGCCTGAGCTGGATGGAGCAAAAACTTCCTGCATAGTCAAAATAGCTGGATTGGCCCAAGTTATACCCCTGAGGGTATAAAGCCGTCTCTTTTCCTCCATCACATTTACAGAACTGGTGTGAGCACCCCTTGTCTTTCATGGAAGTGACAATCTGCTGCTGATTCTCATGTGATTGTCCTCCTATGGTTTGAGGGGTAGGTGTGTCTGTGTTCCTCACCCACCACCTTGAATTGACCCTGGAGGAATACATTTTTGTGGTCATATTCCAAGTCTCTTTTTGTCCTCTCACCCCATTTCCCTTCTTTTTTGTCTCTGTACTTGCAGCTCCTTGATACGGAGCCAAAGGGGCCACGAGTGCCTCCGCCCTGTGCTCCCAACCGCAGCCGGAGTGAGTCCCAGTCCCTGGCTCCCCACTGGCTTCTTGCATCCCCTCACATGCTGCACCCCCTGTGCCTCAGGCACTCGTTACAGTGCTCAGCACAGCTTGGCCTGGGTCAGATGCCTGCATTCCTCTTCGCTGTGGGACCCAGCTCTCTTCCTCTCTTTTTGTTTCCTTTTGTTTATGGTACTCAATCCAGCTCTCAGGCCATGTGCAAATGCTCTGCTCTTGGCCAAGTTGAAATTGTTTCAAGGAAGATTGCACAAGAGTTCAGGGCTGGTGCTCAGAGCCAGGCCTGCTGGGCTGGATGTTTTGTTCTCTAGGCCCCGGTCCTGCTGGAGGACTTGCTGGCATGAACTCCCGCCAAAGCGGAATCAGCAGGATGCCTCATGGGCTGCCTGGCTGGGAGGAGCCAGATCAGCAGTCCTGTGAGGTCAGGGACAGGCTTTGCAAATTCAGATAAAAAAGGAAAATAATAAAAGAGAGAAAGTTTATTTCGGATGTTTTGCTCTTAGTTAAAACCATGCGGATTGATGGTAAATCCAGCTTCCTTCAGGTATAAATATTCTTGTTCCAGTCTTACACTGGGGCTGGGCAGTAAAAGCTCTACTGGCAGTGGTAGAGGAGCCAGGCCCTGAGTGGTGAGGAAGGGCCTGACAAGCTGGCATAGCTCTCTCGAAGTCAAAGGGAGTGAGGTGGTGGGGGTCCAATGGTGCACAGCTGTGCTTGTGTCCAGGAGCCTGAACCTCTTGCCTCGGCTCAGGACTGGGGTTCACAGTCTGGCTGGCCTTTGGTGAGGGAAAGCACCTCACTACCCCTTGATTCTCAAGCCCAGCTTGTATTTCAAGTGATGTGAAATCCTTGGTCCATAGGTTTAAAAAAGCTGCAGGCGAGTAGTAAAAAAAAAACTTTTTTTTTTTTAGTGGTTTCTAACTTTTTTTGAAGTGGGGTTTGTTGTGTTTGATTGTTTGGTCTGTCTTCGTTGACCTTGTCAATAAAGATATCAGCAAAAAGATGATATGGGAATACTTGGAAAAATCAAACCTATCTGCACGAGCAGGCTGCAGTAGGGTGGACCCTGTGAGAGTTAGCTGACCTGCTTAGCCTCTGTCAATTATTTTTGAAAAATCATGGGGAACGAGAAGCTTGAGGGCACAGGAGGTTCCTCAGCAGCTTGTGCTGAGATGTTGAAGTGCCTCGGGACACCCATTGCCATCACAGCTAAGAAAATTTGTTTACTTTCCTGACACAGGACCTCTCTGCTTTGAAGGAATTTGGAGTGACTTAAGATCCCTTGACAAATCTGTGTCTTTCTCAGAGGTGGAATTCATCTCAGCTGACTGTAGAAGTGTGAAAGTTGCACAACGATCCAAGCTATTCATCCTTTCTCTTCTCTCACACCATAAGGAGCAAGAGGTATCTCACATACACATATATACATATACATGTATATATCTATATGTTCAGTGGGGCAAATCTCTTGCTGGAAGTGCCCATCTCCTTTATGGAGCATAATGGGAGCCTGGGAGTTTTGGTTAGCCATAAATGTCCACTTCAGAGAAGATGAGCACTAAATGGTATGTCCAACCCTGGAGAACAAGCTTAATTTTGGTCTTTTAGAGCTGCAGAGGAGGTGCTTGGTGACTTATAGTGGCTGTTCAATGACACACAATTCTTTCTCTGGCTCCTAGGTTCTAGCTCAGCTTCTTGGCTGTTGGCAATCTCATCAAAAACCCTGATGAATGCAGGGATGCAGCTCCTGAGTTATTCTCACTCCCACCAGTTTCATTTGATAACATGGTGAGATTCTTCCCATACTTCACAGTTTAATGTAATGCAGATAAATGATATGACAACGATAAATTTTCATTTTATTTAAAGCTGTTTATCATCCATATCTGTTATGGAAAGTCATCAATTATGTAAAAAGCATGAATGTTTAAAAGGCCTCTAAAGCGTCTCTATTTATGGATTGTACGTTCTTTTTTCTTTACTCCTTGCTTGTGCACACACTGGAAAAGCTCCTCCATTAAGTATAATTTTTGCACAAAGAGCCTGAAAAATGGAACTTGACAGGGGGATCTTAGACAAGCTGGAGGCCTGTCGCAAAATGTGACAGAGCCATAAATATTCCACATTCTTGGGAAAATCCCTCAGTGCTTGGAGCTGGGCTGAATCGGAGGAGCAGTAAACTTGACAGATGCAGTGTATCCAGGGTCAAAAAGCCACGCTGTGTGGCTTACCTGAAGTCGCCTTCCATAGCTTTGCCAGGGCCTCTCAGAGAAGGGGAAATAAATTGGTCCTTCATAAGCTCTCATTAGCAGAGGGGTCCACACTGTTCACAGCCCAGTGGTTTTTGCAGTCTGTGGTCCTTAATAGCCACAGGAACTGAATCCCAACAACTGGCGTGTGTGTGTACCTTGCTGCAGAGAGTTGTGTCTTGCAAAGGTGTGCTCCTGTTCTGGAGTGAGGGAGCAAGATGGATGAAATGGCTGAGATGTCATAAGTCAGGCAATACTGCTCATCCTTGAGCGTGCACAGCAGCCTCTTTGCTACGGGGGGCCAGATTCTGCTCACAGGCAGTGTCTTTGGAGCCACCCTGCATTAAGACCAGTGTAATTGGCAGCTTGTTTTGGCATGTGCATTAAATCATGGGAATGGGGAGATTTTACAGCAAGGAATGCAGTCAGGGAGCAAATATCAAACAGAGACCCTGTAAAGGAGTTGAAGATATTGGCATCTTGAATCTCTTCTTTCTTTCCTTTCAAGATGCTGGGGGGACAAAAAGAGTTAAAGTAAGGAAATAGATCACAAAAACCAAATTAACTGAACAGCACCATCCTGTCCTGTTGCTGATCTCGCACATGGTGTGCCAGTAAATCCCGAGAAACCCAGCACACATCTGGGTGTTTCTGGGGCAGCTCTGTCTATTCAGGCCTGCCAGGGTGTTGGAGGGGGCCCGCAGCTGCCAGAGCACTCAGCAGCGTGCGACAGGAAAGGGAGAGCTTTCTCACATGTCCCACACAAGCGGTTGATTGTGGGGATTGCTGACGGGTGACCTCCCTCTGCCACCGGTGCTGGGGCTGCTGTTCCTCTGGCACAGGCACCCACCAGGAGACCCTCTGCTCTTGCATTACAATGCCTGCAGTGTTGTAAGTGTCCTGTATCTGCTGAAGACTCAGGTACTTAAACATCTCCCAGAAGTAATTAGTTGTGTTTTTAAATTACTTACAACCTATGTAGTGCTGTAGGGGATGTGACAAAGGAGGGAGCATGAAGCCTGCAGAGTGGGAAGTATGATGGCATCTGCTATTTTTAAACGTGCCACACAAGGTCACCTCCACCGTATCCCTGCACCCAGCACCAGTGTCTGCCACCCTCCTGCCCTTCATGGTGCTTGGCGGTCTTTGCCTTGAAATATTTCATTTTCTTTTGTTCTTCCGTCCCCCTTGTTGCCATCAAGGGATACCCTTTACACTGCCATGCATCTTTAAGCCAAGTAAGCAATAAAACAAGAGAGGACTTGCAGCCACTGTGCCTTTTAGTGGATGCATGAAAGGCCTGGGATCAAAGGCTGGCTACATCCAGCACTAGAAAGGTTGTAGTGACACATTAGTAGGACTTTCTTTTTTTTTTTCTTCTTCCAGGTCAAACAGCCACTCAAATTTTCCATTTTCAGCTTCTGTTTTTTCCCTAGGTTCATGGGATGAAGATGAATGCCCTCTGAATCCCGGCTTCTTCTGTGGCAGACACTGCCTCTCACTGCTTTTGTCCTGATCCAATCTGGCTGTTACAAAGCTCACTGTGGCTCTTCTACCCAGTGCTCTGACTGTTGGGCTGGTCCAGAACAGCTCTGCCAGTCACGAGCAAATCAGTTTCTCTTGTGCCATACAGAGAAATATTATTGTGTTTTTGTAGCTTTCTCCTGTGCATGGTGAAGGGAGAGAGTTTCCCTTGGGTGATTCCCCATGGCACTCAGCATCTCAGTGCCTATCTGTGCATGTCAGCGTCTGTTTTTCACCTCCTCTGCTAAGCACGCTCTCCAGTGCCTCTTGGGATCACGCTTGTCTTTCCATAACTGCATCCTATTGGTGCCCGAAATAATTAACTACCAGCATGTCCTTTTCCTCTTCAGCCAGTTCCAGATGAGTTCCCAGGCCACAGCGTCAGTTCTCGCTGTTAATCCATAAACTATAGCCTTTACATTGGGTTCTGTTCATAGTAATTAGATTTCTATTACAAAATGTTATTTCCTGCAGTTAAACAAGACTGGTCTTACTTAAACAGCCAGCCCCAGGTGACGTTTAGTTGTAATCTTAGTATTAAAGCTCTGTGCTTGCATGCCATTCTCTCAAAGCCTCCAGTCCACCACACCATAGCCTGTACTTGACATGACACGTTAGCAATCATCCGTATCTCTCTGGCAGTGAGAGTCAGATTTGTCCTGCAGGAGGTCAGCCCTCTTCCAAGGACCCACTCTTTTAATGAAGAGAAGAATAAAACCAGGATGGCTCTAAGTCAGGTCACCTCAACTGCAGTATTAAGCACACTACCTGCTCTGGTGCAAGCCAGGGTAGAAAACAAAGGCACAATAGACCAAACAAGGTCACTAACAACAATTTGATCCAATTATGCATCTAAACCCAGGACTCTTTGTTTGATGATTTTTATTTTGTGCTGAGGGGGAAAGAAAACAACCTTACACATAATGGAGTGGTGCTGGGTTCTCAAAGGTGTCTCCTCTCACATAAAGCAGAAGTAATGCTTCCTAAATCCACCTGTATCTTGGTTGAGTGTTCATTTACCCTTGCTCTCACCATTGCCATTCCCTGTGGTTAAAAAATGTTGGTATGCAGGAAAAGTTTCCTCCAACAGTGAGAAGTCTGTGGCTACCCCCCTGCCTGAGCCCAGTGGCTGCTTTGATGGCACAAGAGCATGACAGTAAGAGAAATGCCTGGGGAAGTGAATCAATAGCGGCAGGCTGGCCAGCTGCAGGGTGAGGATGGGGTAAATTGCTGGAAGAAACTTTCCCAGCCACCGGAGGAGTTGGGAGAACAATGCAGAGAAGAGGATGTGAGGCACTTCCCGCCGCTGGCCAGCCCTGTGCCAAGGAGTGCCGCAGCCTCCAGTGCTATCTTTGTCCCCCTGTCATGCTCTGGGGGTGGCTGTTGCTGTTGGCTGTGTGTTTCTACACTCGTTGTTTCTTTCAGCTCTCTCTTAGAGATCTAACTGTCACTGCAAAACAAGGGGACTGTTTTCCTCAACCTTTCTGGCTGACATCCACTCACCCTGTCCAAGGCAGCTCTCTGGGCCAGACTGGGAATGTGCTGGTTCCTCTCTAAGACCTGGCTGATAGAGCAGTGTCAATTCTTTTTTCTTTTTCTCATGTCTTTTTCCATCCTCCTGTTCCTGAGAGATGGAGATAGTGGATTTCTCGTTTGTTCTGCTTTCCCATCACATTCGTCTATTACCAACCACTCGAATCTCCCTGTCTATTTCCTGCAGAGCTAATTCTCTCCACAATATTCAAGTGTCTTTTGCAAGTGAAAAAAAACAACAACAAAACCTAACCAAATAACCCAGCCCTGTGATTTTCCTCCCTGCTGTCAGGAAATAAGGTTTGTTTGTTTGTTTTTTAATGAATGCAAAAGAATGCAGATCGTGGTGAGGAAAGCTTGGGCAAGGAGTTCAGCACTTCTTTATTTAGGCTCTTCCATGTATATCAGCTGAGCCCAGGAGGAGACAAAGCATGTTATTTCAGGAAAATCCTGGTCTTTCATGCTTGAGACAGAGTAATGTCCCTGGAGGGAAACTCTGGGCTCCTGTTGTGCCTGGGTGCTTTGAGCAGAAAAAGGTCAAGGAATTTCAGCAATGCTGCTTTTCTTCTCTGCCTTCCTGGCTCTTTGTAGCAGGTATCCCTAGGGCTGCCCACTGCCACTGTGACAAGTTGGAGGGGCTTCACATCTGCAGCTCTTCCTGGCCTGGCATTTCTCAGTGCTCTGGTGCCAGACATTTTTGGCTGCATGTGACTAGAGGCAGAACAGGCAGATCCATGGCACGATGTGAGAGATGGATGGTGCATGGGATTCTGCTGCTTATGCCACGTGGGCAAGGCAGCCAGTCTGGGTGGCACAGGATGAACACTAATAACAGCCTCATTCCAGCTATGTGCTTGCTGGAAACAATGGACTGAAATCACAGCCACACTGATGTCCACATCAAAAAGAAAAAAACATCTCAAAGAGATGTGGCAGATAAAGCACAACATTTCCCTTGACTTACTGCTTGGCACTTCATGCTATTTAGTTTTAGGTGTTTTTACCTTGCTACAAGTCAAATTTCAGTCTTGAAGCATCACTTTAGCATGAAAAGTAGAAATGCATTACATAGAGCAAGATGCTTAGACTTAGAATTTCATTCAAACAGCATATATATCGCATATTTACAGCGTATATATACCATATTTTGGCCATGGCTCTTTGCTAAATTCAGCACAGATTCAGGCTTGGTCAGACTGAAATGACATTTTTCAGTGCATAAAATATTAATTGCACTTTCTTTACCTGGTTCTAGCCATGATATGATGTGAATCACATCTTCGGGATACATCAGTAGTTAAAGGCACATTTGTTCCTTGGTATCAAGCAGCTCTAAGACAGGTCATGTCTAGTTCCAGTCCTCATATTCCTTTTCCTGTGATGAACATATTTCTTCCACAGTCATGCAGGGTTTTTGCTTCTTTCAAAGTATGTCTTTTTTAGCAGATTTTTATGCAAGAATGTATTACTAGGTTGTTTTCTATTGATGCAGAGAAATCTTTCATGCAATTTGCATCCCATTAACAGCTTCATAAGAGACAATCCTGATTCTAATGGCTCTGCACAATAAACCAATAAAGCCAAATATGTAAGGGATTATGGAGTGTATTGCTGTTATATCCACAAAATGGTTCATATGTTCAAGAGAGGCATCGACTCATCTGACACCTAAGGTTAATCCCAAGAGTTACTACAACTGATATTTTTCAGCAGCCCTTCATCTGTGTTTTATCTCCTGTTGGTTTCCATCTCATTTTTTTGTGCTGGTAGCAGGAACAGGAGAGCCTTGCATGTGGGCATCCTCTGCAGCCTGATGAGTGGATGCTGCAGGATTCCAAAAAAGCACTGCTGTTACATCATTTCCCTAGTGCTGGAATAACAGCAGAGGCTGCCTTGGAGCATGTATAGGTGCCAGCCAGTGTTCCTGCCACTGACACCTTCCTGGAGGCAAATTTACAGCCTATGCTTTTCCTGTAGGAAAGGCCAGGTGTCTTCTGTGCTGAGGCTTTCAGATCTGCTGCCCATCTTTGAGATGCTGTTGGCACATTGATGTAGGTCAGTGGACACACTTACCAGCTCTAGACTCTGTCCCCCAGTGTCAAAGTTTCAGTCCTTAGCCTTGAGGGGTTTTTATAGAGTTTTGTAAACAAGGTAGTGGAAGTGAAGAGCAAAGCTGGCCTCGTGCTGCCTGAGACCCTACAGCTCTGCAGAGGGATGCAAGGGTGTACCTGCATGGGGAAACAGCCCTGAGCTGTGGAGCAATTTCTGCTCCCATCTCTCAGAGACCTTATTTGTACACTGTTTTTTAGAAAAGTAATGTCTGTGAGGGATAAGATGGCAGAAGAACAAAACTGGTGGGGAGCTAGCTTGGAGGAGAGAGGTAGCAAGGTGTGAGAGGGAAAAGTGACAGCATTACAAGATTTTGCAGCACTGGGCTAGCATCTATGGATTTTTTCTTAATCGACACAAGTCCATGAGGGTTGCCTTGGTAAAGAATATGTCAGCAAAATTATTATTTTAATGACAATTTTTCATTATTTTAATTTCAAATTTTTGAAGCCTCTAAACTCAGGACTGTTTTGGGTTCAGGTCACAACACTTACAAGTCAAATGTTGTGCTCCTCAGTATAGCTTCCTTTAGGTACACTTTTGTTTCTTTGGGAACTTCTGTTAATTGTCTCTAATGTTTTCCACCATGGCACTGCACTGGCACTGAAGGCTTTTATATTCACTGAATGCAATTAGGATTGACATGCACATGCAGACAGGGTCAGAGCTTCTGGGACGGCTTTCTTGGGGGACTTCAGGCAGGTTCCATTTAGGACATTGGCTGTGTGCAGATGCCTTCAGGCTTTGGGGAGCAGAGAGCTTCAGGACTGCTTTTGGTTAAAAGACGAGCTGATGTGCCCAAGGCTGAGGCCTTGACAGGTTACAAAGAATCATAGAATCATGGGCTGCTTTGAGTTGGAAGTGATCTTTAGGGTCATCCAGTTCCAGCCCCCTCTGCCAAGAGCAAGGACACCTTCTACTAGACCAGGTTGCTCAAACACATCTGTTTGCAGTGTAACTTCCTATCATGCCTGCAACAGAGGTAAATGTTTGCACTGTCAGAACATTTCTCCTGCCAGATCTGCCTGGCTGGGGACGCTGCAGCATTTTCTGCAGTGCACGCTGCCTTGTGTGGGGGCATGTGAAATCTTATCCAGCAAAAGTACAGGCAATGTTTTATATATTTGACATATATGACAGTGCATACTGCAGCAAGGAGCTCAGCACACAGCTTACAAGAACCCCACAAATGGTAGAACAAGTGAGCATACCCAAGGCAGATTGTTCTACACAGTGCACAATCATATCCAAGGCATTAGTTCAAGGGATCCAGCCTGCAGCATTTATTTAAAAATATGGTGCATGGTTTTTACCTGTGCCACAACCCCCCACCTTAGATTATCTTTGTGTGTTTAAGGTCAGGAGACACCTTTTTAGCCACCCTGCTGCACCAGTAGGAGACTGGGAGAAAGGAATTCCAGGGATTCAAATGAAATTGCTGAGGACTACTACAGCTTCTGCTTTGCATTTTGTTTGAGCTGAGAGGTAGTTTCCTTTTCCTGTGTCAAGTGCTCAGCTTTGTGGGCAGCCAGGCAAATGTACAACACTGACTTTGGGTGATGAAGTGTGGAAGTCTAGACTGGCAAATTGAGAGTCCTGGGAAGAGGCCAGAGGGAAAGACATTAGTAAGCAGAGAGGGCTACAAAACCTTGTGATATAAAACCCTGGAAAGGGCTTTAAGGAGAGGGCTAATATGAATTGGAGGATAGCAGAGCTGCATTTCTAGACATCTAAGGGAAGGTAGGGAACTGTAAGGGTTGGGGGTATTACAGTCAAATAGGCATTTGAGGCAAGAATTTCTTCTAAGAGCAAGAAGCAGGAAGCATTTGCAACACTAGACAGTCCCTAAAGGATACCAGAGAGGAAGATACTGTCAAGGGAATAACAGAGGACAAAGAGTGAGTGTGAGTGTTTAGAGCTGTGGTGTCTCTCAGTAAGCTGCAAGAGGAGACCTGTAGCAGCAGATTCCCAAAAGCTTGCAACAAGATATGACTTTTGTCCATGGCACAACACCAGGCAGGCTGCAAGCAAATTCTAATTTCACCCCATTGTATTACACTGGCTCAACTGACACCAAGTGTATGCCTTCCTGTCGCTCTCCTTTTTCTGAACAAACCTATTTGATTAAAAATACAATTATTCTGATTGGTTCAGTTGTCCTCACTGAGAAATAGCTCCAGTATTGGAGATGTTCAGTTACAAGCAGTGAGTTGAATCCCAAAGACTATCCACTCGTGGAAACTGTTAGAGGTGAGGCTGGCAGAATCACTGGCTGGCCTGACTAGTCCTCCTCGAGCCCCATGTAGGATTTTGAATTAGTCCTCCAAACCCTGTAACACTGGTGCTCTGATTTAAGTCTACTCTGGTTATCTGATTTAAGACTCTAGTAGCCCAGATGGACTTCAAAATGAGATTATTCCCCTCCTGGTTTAAATACTAGATAATCACTATCATGTCTTCCTAGCCCCTATACTATGGTACAGACTATCTTATTAAAAGAGTTTTTTGTATTTACACTATTCAGCCTCTTCCACTCAGCATCATTTCTGGACCATTGCCATTGCTCTCCTTTGCACTTTCTGCAATCAGCTCAGTCTCCCTGAACTACAGGGGCTCAAACTGCAGAGATTACTTCAAAAGAAGCCTTGACAACATAGACAACAGGAGGAGAATGGTTTCCTGTTTCTCACAAGCTGCACTTCTGTTTGTTCACCTCATTAGAGCACTTTCATTTTTTACTGCAGTATGCATGACCATGCTCATTCATGTTGAGCTGACATTCCTAGATCTTCTCAGAACTGCTGCTGTGCTGGTTGTTGCCCAGCTGCTCTTGTAGTCCATGTAGACACCTATAAAAACCCAGAGCTCCATTTGTCCGTTCTGAATGGCACTTTGCTTCCCATCCCTCTACCCCATTTGTCAAGATTGTTTTGCACTCTCCTCCTGTTCTTCAAAGTGCTTGTTCTTCATAGTGTCCTGTGCTGATTTAATAAGTGTTCCCTGCTCTTGGGTTTGTTTTTTTCTTTTTTAAGATATTAGTGAAAATACTGTGGTGCTGCCAGACACAAAACAGATGGCTTCAGACTGCATTTGATACGTACTACCAATTTGACAGTGAAACATTTATAACTGCTCTTAGTCTGGTTTTCCAACCAGCTGTACACTCCTCTAATAGCAGGTTCCTCAAAGCTGAGCTTCTTTGCTTGGTTTATGAAAGTGTCAGGTGAGACGAAGGCAAAAGCTGCACTAAAATCAAGATCTAAGACCTACTGTAGATGGAAATTCGATTGATTTGATGTGATTTGTTCTTGTCAAATCAGTACTCACTGTTCTTCATCTGCTGCTTGTCTTCTAGGTGCTGGAAAACAGTTTATCCAATTACCACTTCCAGTAATTTTCCAGGAATTGAAATTAATCTGTCTGGTTTTTGACTCCTGGTTCCTCCTGTTTGTCCTTCCCTTTTTGCAGTAGGTGCTAGATTTGCCTTTCCCAGTGTGCAGAAACACCTGCCCCCATCCCTGACTTCTGTGCTGATGCTGTCAAGTGGGCTTCAGCTGCTTTACTCATCATGGCAGAAGACTTTTAGGGAGTATATCTGGATTTATTGGAATATATATCTGACTTGTTGAAATACATCTGACTTATTTAGACACTGTCTGACCTCTTTGTTCTTTCTTGAAGTCAGTATTCTTACCCTTGGACTGCTTATGCTGCTTGTGTTAAACGGGGAACTTTTGAGCAAAAACTGAAGGAAAAAATATCAAATACTTTTGATATTTGACATCATCAGCTCAGTGCCTGCTTCTCTTTGTGAAGCCCAGCTCTTTCTTTGGCTCTCCTGTTGCTATTAGTGCATACACTTCATGCCCACTGTTTGTTGCACCACTTACATCTTCATGTTGCTCCTCCATGCTTATGCTGCTCTTTCCTACTTAGTAATGTGACCTTGTTCCACTTTCTGTGTGTTTCCTCTGCACTTTTGAAACTAATGAAGAGCTCATGACTTAGCCAGTTGACACCTTACTATCTTCCCTCTGCACTTGTGTAAAATTGCCCCAGTACAGAGGCTAACAGTAGATATGTGCCTTTCATACGACTTCCTTAGGGCACTGCCAACTTCCCAAATGCTCTTTCTGGCTTGGATTTGTTCCTCTGGGCTTGTGTGTACTAACACTGTGAGTTAGCCAAAGTCTGTCTCAAAGTCCACTGTTTTGTCTTTGTGGGGTTTTGTTCTCCTTTTTTAGAAATCATGACTTCTAATACTTCAAGGTCACTCTCACATCAGTTGCTTGTCACCATCACCTGCAAAATCAGTTCCTCTGTTTTAATTAGAATAAAAAATTTCAGAGAAGATGGCCAGGAAGAAGCTAGACAGATGGCAGCTGCAGTCAGTTCAGGGAAGAGCATAGACAGAGTACCAAAATAGAGCCAGGCAGAGAGGACTCTGCATATTTAGCACTTAAAATTACTTGCCTGTGAACTTGTTTCCAGGAGATGTGGCTAATAGTGGTGGAAATATGTTGGGGGTTACATGTTTTTTTTCGTTTCTTAGCTGTTAGAATTTTTCCCATTTAGCTGAGAGAAAAAGCCTGATGGCTGGTACATCATCGGTACTTTAAAAGACAAAAGGATCGGCTGAGCCCCGGGGGCAGTGGGAAGGGGAGCAGTTTTTTGGTTTTGGGTCCTTCTGGGAGGGCAACACAGACACTCTCGGAGCTGTTTCTGCTGGGAGAGGAGGTTGTTGCCATCATCCAGACAGAGCGGCTGTTTCTTCTGCTTCTGCTTCTTCCTTTCCGTCTGTGGCCTCCGCTCCCCTGTCCTGCCGGACGTGCTGCAGCCCCAGCTGCCACCGCGGAGCTGCTGGTCCATCTCATCCACCGGCTCGGGACTCTCTGCTCATCCCTGCCCTTCCAGCGAGGTGTTTTTCCTCAGAGCCTGCAGGAGCTCTGGGACTGAGTGCCAGCGGAGGGGTTTGTGAGGCACTGCCTCTCCTCCACGTTTTTTCCCGTCTCGGCCGAGATGGGATCCCTGTTCTGTTCCGTTGTTAATACTGTAGTTATTGTTGTTGGTTTACCTTAATATATATATATATTAGTAAAGAACTGTTATTCCTGTCCCCATATCTCTGCCTGAAAACTCCGTGTTTTCGAGATATAATAATTCGGAGGGAGAGGGTGGGGGCTTGCATTTTTTTCTGCCTTCCCTGACAGATAACTGTCTCTAAAACCGGGACAAAATATTTGTGTTATTTGTGTAAAATATGAACAGCAAAAGTGTGTTATTGAAATACTTTCTCAGTTCTGTTTGTCTGTTTTAGGTTGGTTTTATGGTCTTTGCACCATAAGAAGGCTTAGGCCTTACTAGCATATAGTTAATCTTCTTTATTCAGATATGTATCGACACTAAAATGTGTTTTTGAACACAGAGATTCAGGCCAAGCAGAGCCTTGTCTTCAAGAGTTTTGTCTTCATTGCATCCATCAATGTGCCAGACCCTCTGTCTTCTCAATGGCCAACCAAGACACATCTGGCCTTCAAGACCAGATGAATCTTTTCTCGACAGCTTTTTCCAGTGCACAGTGTGCACTGCTCCTGGTAATGTCTCACTCTAGCTGCATTAGTGCTAGAAAAGCTTTCTTATGCAAAACTCCAAGCAAAAAGCTACCTTTGTGGAGCTGCTTATCCTGTCTTCTCTGCTGCCATCCTACCCAAGCTGACCCTCATCCATCCTGGGACTGTCCCTAGGTGCCTGCCCTGTGCTGTTCTGGAAAAGCTCCCTTGAGTGGGGTGAAGGCAAGTTGGCTTTTGGCTGTTATCTGTGGCCCTGGCATGTTCCTGCTGACGTCCCTTTAGGTACTGAGAGATTTGCCAGCAGGGTGTCTGGTAACTGCTGAGACTTATTTTAATAACATTGATTTCATTACTTCACTGTTGTTTTGCTTCACTGCATCAAGTCTTGGAATTAGGGGTGAAGTAGCAGCTACTTAATTCAGTGTAAATGGTGTTTCTTTCTGGGGCATCCTGAACTAAAGTGAGTTCCCAAAGATGCCATGGATATCTGCCCAGAAGCTGGGATGGTTTCTAAAGGACCTGTTGACTTTAATGCTCCAAACAACCACATGAGCACAACTTCATAACTGATTCGTCTTGATATAATCATATAAAAACAACCCCCTACTATTGTAGAAAAGCTATGATGATACATCAACATCTGATATCCTTGCAAGCAGTCTGATTTCTATTCTTTGTCTAGCAGTCATTGATCTGACATGTCCTCTGATGGTTGCTCTTTGAGTTATAGGAAGCTCCTTGGGAAAGTGCAGAGACTTTCAGACCTCAGGGAGAATAAACTGATCACAAGTGTTTGACTGGGTAAACCCACGGTGCTAACACTGCACTTTCTCCTACTCAGATGGGTCTTGATCAAGCAGCTTCTCATGAAAAAGAAAAAAACCCCAAATTTACAAAATGCTGTCACAGTGCATCCTTTTTTTATGGTCTAATTCAGAATAAATTCTCATCAGTTGGAGAACACTCCTGGTCATGCTTTTGGTCTTTGGATCAGATTGTACAATGCTGAAAAACACCTGTGAAAAAAAGGTGGGAAAATTTTAAAGGCTTCCCCAGAAAGACATGGATGGGTAATGTATTTATTTTCTAAATACATACCTAGAGGCTTAGACAACTGGTGTCTTTGCAACTGGTGTCAGCCTACTCTAATTAAAATAAATCATACTACTGGAAGTAGACAACCCCCCCCTGAACCTATCGCTCATCTTCCCTGAAGTAAAATCAGAAGCAGCAATGCCAGCTCATCATTTCCTAAAACAAAGCATTTATTAAAAGTAACTCACCTGAGGGAAAAGCATGTTACAACATAACAGATAATCTTTCCACTGCTCCTCTGAGAACACACAGTGGCCCAAACCCCTGCACCTACCCCCCACTGCTCAGACCTCCTGCTTTGCCAGGAGAGGACTGAAAGCCAGAGGTCAGTCCCAGGACTCATCCTGCTATTAACATATTTGTAGAAATAGCTGAAAAGACAATTTAGCCCACCTCTTCCCTGCTGTTTTTTTGGGTTTTTTGTTTTTGTTTTTTGGGGGGTTTGTTTGTTTGTTTGTTCTTTTGTTGTTTTTTTTTTTTGGTTGGTTTTGTTTTTTTTGTTTGTTTTTTTTTGTTCCAATAATTCAGTTCATGTACATCCTGAAGAATTAGTTCACCAAAGAACGTATGTTGTAGGAAAAGGAGGAATGCCGGAGAGAAAATAAGTCCTAGTTAATAAATATAAAAACAAACACCTCAGTAATGTGCCATATGAGTTCTAAATTTACATTTGGAACCTTTCAAAACAAAACCATGAAGGTAAGGCCTGACTTCAGTAATATTGCTTAGTGTGAAAAGCCAGCATGGAAAAAACCTAACTGAAATTGCATTTGAAAATGCTTTCATAAAAATAAAAATCATAAGAAGTGAGCTGGAATATAAAATAAATTTTGCAATAGGACTTTATAAATTGTCTTGATTTTGAAAGGATGCAGAGTGCATGCTAATATCAGCTGCCTGCCCAGATGATTTTATAATAAATGGCATTATGTTTTTCATCCCCAGCACCATCTCCAGCTATGCAGTACTTTTATTTACTACATGAGTGTTCAGTTGCAATGACAGCTGAAGTGAGGAAGGAAATGGCTTCAAGAACATGGGAAGAATCCCATAAGGTTAAGGGAGTGAAATGGAGAAAGGTACTTTAATGTACAGGTGGTGATGTAAATTATTGAACATTTGAAATGTTTACCCTTAGGAATTTTAATCATATTGTGAAATCCAGTCACTCATGCTTTTGTAAGCCACTTGATTTACTGGAAGCTTTATGCCATCAGCTGCAGCTCAGGAGCCAGTCCTGCACTCAGGGTGCAGCAGCACACTGAGCTGGCTCAGAGCCACCACCGCCAGACACCCACCACCATCAAAATAGCAGCAATCATCCAAAATGGGGCACCGATGCCCAGAAGCATTGAAGCTGACCCCTGAATTCTACGTGGACACCAGAGATCATCCTCAAAGCCATCCCTGCCTCCAAGGGAGATGTGCTCACCCATTGAGTTGTTCTGGGCTGAAGTATGGGGGTCAGTGTTTCAGTCTTCTTTGCATTGTTCAGGGAATGAGCTGAGCATGTCTCAGTGTGCAGCACCTCTGGCTCTTTCCAGAGATGCCTGCTGGGGTCTAGCCACCTCTGTGTGTGCTGCTCCAGGGCCAGGGCCATGGAGGTGCTCCCTCAGCCTCCAAGGACATGGGACTGTGGCAAGATGGCCAGGGAATGAATCTGTTTTTGATGTATCCCATGGAAATTGTGCCTATAGGGCACCTCAGGGTTCTTTATGCAAGATGAGTACTGTCAGACACAGAGCTGCTCTACAGATTTGGTTGCATCCACATTGATTCCACCTCTTGCTGTTCTTCAAGCACTAACTTATCTTGCTACAGTACTTGGAGATTTCACTTGTCTTTATTATCTAAAAATAACTAAAACATTTTCCTTGATGCTGTTTCTTACCAAAAAACAGTTGTTGACTCAACTCTAATATCGTTAGGAAATGCTATCAAAAGTCACCCATAGTATATCACAATGAACACAGAGGTGATCTAGGCAAAAAAGTATTGGGATAAGCAAGTGATATTTCAGTGTGATTAAAGCATGAACAGCTCTAATACCTGTCAAATTACTGGATCTCATTTATGATAGGCAAGATTTGGGTGACCTGCCAGAGCTGATGGCAAAATTTTCCTCATTCATTTCTTTCCTTTTTTCTATTCTTTCCCCCCTTTATTTCCCCTTAATTCCCCTTAGCTGGATTTCCAGAAACTACGTGTCAGATCTTTTGCTGGTAGTTTTGTCTTTGTTATTATTGAGGTAGGTTCTGATCTTAACCTTTGAACCACTCAGTCTGCCTGAATCCAATTTCAGCTGTTAACAGAGGTATGTAGCAGCATAAACACAGCACATTTGCTGGGACAGCTTTTTGCCTTTTTCCTGAAACAGATTCATAGGCTGAAGGATTTCCCCTTTACTCTGTCATCAGAGTACTCTGCAAGGAAATCCTTCCCTTCCATTTGACTTCTCAGTGAGGTCCATGCTCCCATTTCTCTTCCCTGAGGGAGCACTGTAAGGTAATGAAAAAGGCAGCATGACTGGGCACCGTTCTCTCTCAAACAACCTCCTGCCCACACACCAAATTCCCCTTGTTGTCAGTCAGTGTAATTACCATGATATAAACATTGTCCTGAATGCTATTAAAAATGCAAATAATGTCCATCCAGCCTGAGGAATAGCGAATAAGCAGTTCCTTTGCAGCCCACTTCCTCCAGGCCCCAGCACATGTTGCGCAGATGATGCTCTGCTGTGACAAGTTCGTGAGCTCTCAAAGTTGCATCTATTTTTTCTTAATCTGAGCAATGAAGCTGCAGACTTAGAACATAACAACCATTTAGAAACTGTATGACTTTCCCTGTCTGTAACAGTTCCAAGATAAGTCATTTTCAAAAGAGTTACTTTAAACTGAGACTGCTTTAAACCAGACCTTTGTATTTCTTGTTTTTTCTTTTATCTTGGCAGAGATACTTACCCTCTCTCCAGCTTCTTTGCAGAGTTCATTATGCAAAGGCAAAGAAGCTACACTAACATTGTAATTTTGTTTGGCAAGGTGAGCCACAAAACATATGCTGTGTCATGCCTTTTTATTACTATGCAAGAATTGCCAAAGCAGCCTAAAGGAGGAATCAAGGACACGATTGTTGTGAGGAAAAGAGGGAACAGTCCAGTTTTACAACACTCAGGCTTGTAACCACTTGTGGTAGATAGTTTCAGAACTGGTTTAATTTTAAATTATTTTCTTACCAACTGACAACAGCTATGAAGTGACTGGTTTAACACCACCACTTTCTGATCCACACTGAGTCATTTTTCAGTGCCTGGAGATCCAAGCCCTACTGCAAAGTTGGTGCTGTGTAGGCCAGCACTGCCCCATCCTCTCCCTGCACCAGGAGATGGCAGATCTAAAGCCAGCCCAAGCCAAAAGAGAAAGAAAGCCTCCTGGAGAAGGCACTGACATCCTTTCTCCACTACAGGGAGGGCAGCATGTCACACCTTATTCAGATCATGCTCCAAGAGCAAAACCTGCACTTCCCAGTCTAGACAACCTGTAATCAGGCATGAGATGAGCAGGCAAAGGGAACAATTAATGGGTGTGATCTCAGCCTCTTGCAGCCCGCCTTAAAAACCTCCAAGGACTGGCTTTATGAATGGGCATCTGTGGGAGCACAGAGGAACTCCCCCATACCCATGTCTCCTCTGGGGGCCACCCATGCCATGAGTGCCCCACTCCCGTTCCCCTCCCATAGAGTGCTTTCACTTGAAGGGGATCAAGGAAATTATGTGGCTGGAAAATTACCCAAAAGGTAAATTATTTTCAACTTGGTCCCAGATGTGAGCCTCTGTGCAGCCCCTGAATGGGGCTGGTCATGAGCAAGAAGTTTGAGAGGGGAAGAAGGAAGGCAGTTTTCACTACAACAAAATGTCCCATTGCAACATCTCCCAAGTACTTTGGTTGCAATTCCTCCAAGCTCATCTGAAACTTCAGAAAGAGCTTGAAAGGAGTGGCTGTGTGGAAGGAGGCCTGGTGCCCCCAATGGGAGCAAACCCAGGCACAATCACTGGCTGCCTGCCCATCCCACGGCTGCTGCCTGTACTCCACCAAGGGTAGGTAGGGGTGGCAGGAAAGGACAGGGCAGCAGCAAAGGGCACAACTCCCTTCACCACTCCTTGCCAGATTTGGTGAACTTTTGGAGGGCAAAGGGAGAAGAGGAAGGGATATTCATATTACAGTGTACCAAAGAGGTAACAAAAGGTTGGTGATGCCAGTCACTCACTGCAAGCCACAGAAACACAGGGACAGCTTCACCCTCTGTGTTGAAGCCAGGGTGTTTGTTGTGTTGAGGGAAGCAGGAATCACCCCAGCCAAACCCCTCTGCCTCCAGCCGCAGGCACAGAACAGGAGCAATGGTGGAGGGAGATGTGATGGGGAATGTCTCTGCAGGTTGTTGCTGATCTGTCGACACAGGCTGAGTCAGGCTCAACAAGATGCTTCTATGAGCTGGCAAAACACCCAAAAAGAGAAGTGGAGATGTTTGCCTCCACCGTCAGTTTGCTCGCCATTAGAGTTTGCTGTTTTAAGTAAACACACTTACTGTATGTCAGACTTCAAAGAAGTGATAACCAGCTTGGGGCAAATGCCTGTTGGAAAGGGACAAGGCAAGAATGCCTTGAGAAATAACCCAGCACCAGGCTTGCTCCTGCCCTGCTGATGGCCAGCCATCTGTGGAGGCACAGGCTGGAAAGGCAGAGGCTGCAATGATGCCTGCGATATGCAGGGAGGGAGGGACAGATCCATCTGTCCATCATCTGCGGATGATGAACATCTGCAAGTCAGAGCTCAGAGAAGGAGCGCACAGCAACACCAGTGTGCTGGGAATAAAAGACAGGTTTCCTCCGAGATACAAACAAAACTTCGCTCTCCCACTTAGAGCTGCTCTCAACACCACAAATGGCAGCTGTCTGAAGCAAGGCAGTGACACTAAACATGTCCCTTCAAAAGGACAAAATACAGAATAAACTTTCCAGCTATCAGCTTTTTGTAACTCAGACAAAATGCCAGAGAGGCTTCTTTGATTGGCCTGCCCTTCTCCTCCCAGGGGAGGACACGGAAGTGATACTGGCCCCTGGGACGGGAGATGTGCTGCATGGAGTACCTGTTCTCAGCACATTTGCTCTGACAGCCACCCTGGCCTCTGAGGCCACTTTTTTTGGAAAAAAAAGTGACCACTGAGGAAACATGTCACTTTAATTTAATATCTTGTTGTCTGTGAGGATGCAGTCCTTTTGGGAAATTCAGTCCTGGTAGCTAAAAATAAAGCAGCGGTGTGGAAAGTGTGAGATAAACAGCTCTACCCCTGTGCACCCAAGCCAGCATGCCTGGAGTCCTCAAAGTCCAGCTGTACTCAGCCCAGGTCAAGTCCATTCCCCACAGGAGAGCTGTTCTGGAAGCCACTTGGAAATGCATCCCAGCAAAACAGTATCATCCACAACCTGTGGTTGATGTGGAGTTACAGAGACATGAGACTTCCCTATGGCTGCAGCAGGCTATTTTAAATTCGAGACAGGCACAAGGCTTGTGACAGTATATGTTGTTCACGTGGGGAAACTCTTTCATTAACATTCATGCCTTGGGACTGGCCTAGGGTAGACAGTTTTTTTTGAGCATGCAACACATTTAAAATGCAGGATTGCCTTTAATGCCTGGAACATTGATGCAGCTAAAATCATTGGTTCACATAAAATCAGACTGTCACAGAAACCCCATTTCCTCTGAGCACCAACAGACTTGCTTGTACAGGTAGAAATAGTCTTGATCTTCAGTCACCAAAGGCTAATCTCTCTCAGACTGAAAGAAAAAGTAAAACCTCAAGAAGCTGAAGGATGCGTGGGAGTTAATTTTTATATCTGAACAGTTATATGAACCAACAGACTGGTATAAAAACATGTCTCCACCCTCCTTTTGCTCTGGAAACACAGTTTAGAGGATTTGGAGGACACATGGGTCTCCAGGCCACACTGTCAGTAATTTATACAGGCTGGCCCACAGAAGTGACACATGTCCCCACGACCTGCACTGCTGGTGGAACCCGTGGCTGAAGCGGGAGGCTGCTGTGCCCAGACTGCAGCAGCTGGCTCCTGCAGCAGCACAGCTGCCCGCTGGTTTGCCTGGCAGGGCTGCTGCTGGGCGGTTGGATGTGTACAGTCTGTATCCAGGCAGTGCAGGCTCTCAGGGCAGGCAGCCGGGGCAGGAGCTGCGTGCCCCTCATGCCAAGTTGTCTCTGCCTGTGAGTCACAGCCCTGACTCATGAGCTGCTGTGGATTAAGCTGTAATTTGAAGATGTTGCCGCCTACATCTGTCTGCGCTGCTCTTCTCCTGGAGGTGGCAGAAACAAACACTCATACAGTCATCTCAAAAATTCGGCCAGACGTGCTAGTTCAAACCCCAGGTGAGGGCAGGTTAGGGTGAGTGAGCAGGCAAGCACACACCTTGCAGCAATAAACCCGGGGAAGGAGGTTTCCATCCCACTCAGGGGCTGGAAGATGTCTGCTGCTCCCTCCTGCCAGGGCTCTCTCTTGCTGGCGCTTGCCATGGCTCTCTCATCTGCCCCTGCCCAAAGCCCTTGCCTGGCCCCAGCACCTCATGGAAAGGTCTCACTGCTCACCCCACACACTGCAGGGGTCCTCCAGCACCTAAAACAGGGGTGTTTCTCAAATGCATGCGTTAATGCTCTAAGAATCACAAGCACCATTTCTCTTGCCATTTGCATTGCCTTGTAAAATTAGTTATATTGGGACCTAAGAGCTAGAAACATTTGTACTGACATATATTTAACTGAAATAGCCAATTAAACTAAGATTGCTTTGATTTAAGTGAAAGTTAAGACAAGTGGCAGTATCCAGGATAAGATTGATCAGGATTATTAGTGAACTCCAGGCACATTTCTGCTGGAAGAGCCAAAATTCTGTACCATGTGCTTTTTCTGGCTCTCAATTTTTTTTATTTCCTGGCATTAAACCACCTGTTGGAAGACAAACCGTGCCTTACCCAGCAGAAAGGCAGCCAGCCCACTTGTCAACAATTTCTGAATAAATGGAAGCATGCATTTGTACAGGATCAGCACTTTGCACCAGGAAACCACCAAGTCCGTGATATTTCGTTAGAAGCCATAAAGCCAGATTTTTTTTCTTCTAGCAGCAGCTCATGTGTGCAATGCTTTAACTAAAATGGTTTAACTTCGGACCTTTGATTACAGCAGCACAACCCCTTCCCACAGGCCAGTCCTCGGCTTTGGGTTAGTCATTGCTTTTGGTTTACACACAGGAATTGTATTTGATGTGGGAGCAGATAAGCAATGCATCTGCTCAGTCATATTTCCCCAGCGTCTTTCCCTTTGTTCTTTTGCCTTTTATCTGCCAAGTTCTCTCTGCAGAAATCCCTGCCCTTGGCCTGCCACTTTCCCCTTCTTTTCTAAGCTTTCCCTCGCCCACCTCTGCTTCTGCAGGAAAACAACCAGCCCTTTGCATTTAGCAATGCCCTCACTATTTACTGATGTCAGTTCCCCCACTCACAATTAACTTCCCTTTTTGTTTGCCTTAGCTAGAATGGTCTGTGAAATTTGCAACAGTTTCTCCCTAAATGGGAACTGGGAAGAGAGAAACTCTGCATCCCCGCAAGTGGCAGCGCCGCTCATCCCACGCCGCTCCCTTGCCTGCCCGCAGCTCCCCCCACTCCGCAGGTAGGGGTGTGAGATGGGGTGTGCGTGCTGAGTCACCGCCCGGGCTTAACACACCAGCCTTGCTACAGCAAAGACACATTAGTGGAACAAAAGCCATGCTGACAGCTCCCACGGCACAGCTAACGCCGATTAAAGGCCAGCTTGTGTCTTCGGGCGAGGAGGGTGAGTAGGGGCCGGTGCCAGGGCAGCCGCAGCGCTTCTCTGGCTGATTCAGCCAGAATTGCCCCCGCAGGTTCCTACACGGGGAGGGCCCCCAGCCCTTCTGTGGATACAGAAGTTTCCTTGGCACATATGCCAGTCCTATGGCATGTAGGGCTGGTGCCTTCAGGAGCAGCCCCAGGATGGGCCGGAGCTGGACAAGATGAGGCAGGCAGGGAAAGAGATGCTCCTGCTCATGCTGTGCACAGCAGGTATCCCAGCTGGGACACATTTGCTTGCTGGAGTAGTCTGCAAAAGAAATTGCTATAGGCATGAATATTTAAAATTCCTTCCAATGGGTATCAAGCCAAATTCCACATCTCAGTTCCAGGGTGAATCGGGCTGATCAGACACGCTGCTTCACAGAACAGAAATGTAGAGGTAAGACCAAATCCCAGTGCCTTCCTCCAGAGGGGACGGAGTGCCTGGCCAATTAATTCAGCAGAAAAGGAGGGAGGAATCGTAGCCCTGCAGGCTATTGGGTTTTATCCATTTTTGCTTGGAGGGCTTACCTGGCAAAGCTGTTCCCTGAGGTCAGCAAGTTAAAGAACAGTGTCTGTTGAACAGACAACCTGTGACTCTTTTGCAAAGCTCCTCTGCTGGATGAGCATGACTTGCCTCTGTGAAATACTGCTATTCCTCTGGGAATATTCCTCTGGGAATACTCCTCTGAGCATGGGGCAGGAAAGAAAGAGGCAGCTAGACCTTCCTACCTTCTGGGATCTGCTTAAAAAAGGACAGTGCGTTTAAATTCCCTTTAATTGTTCTCTGGGTTAGTTAGACCTGTCCTGGGCCCTAGTTGGATGACACCAGCCAGATTGTATGCCTGGATAGTGCATTCTGGAATAAAGGGCATTGTACCCCAGTGTGGTCCTCCAGCATTGCCCAGCACCTCCATCCCATCCGGGAGGACTGCACTGCTGCAGCTGGTCTGTTCAGGTGCATTAGCACCATTGCTGGCTTTCCAGAGCAGCCTTCCCTATGCCTCAGTTTGCTTTGGTTGTGCCCAGCTGGGCAGCCCTGCCGCAGGCAGCAGAAGCATGATGCATAGACAGGCTGCAGCAAGCCATCCCTGACCCTAGATCCAATGCCTGGAGAAAAGTGTCCTAATCCTGCCAGGTTTGCTGGCACTCACGTGAGCTAATCCTTCTCAGCGTGTACCCAATGCTCCCATTTCTTTCCCTGGGAAAGCTGTCAGCCTTCTTACCTGGCAGCACTGCACTGGGTGGCTGAGCTGCCACCCATGGGGAGAGCGGGAGCCACCCCTGCCATGACTTGGGCTTTCAGGCTGCAGAGACAGGCTAGCACTGGGGGCTGCCCTGGCTCACACCTCAGCAGCTTCCTCTGCAAACCTAACAGACGCTCAAAGCAAAGAAACAGAAACCAAACCAGAAAAACGAGGCATCTGCAGAACTGCTTTATTGGTGGACTGCTGCTGGGTACTGCTGGTACCGCAGGGGCTCCCCATTCCTGTCGGGATCTACCTTTGCAGCTGTTCACAGCCTCCTCAAGCTGCCTCTCCAGCAAGAAAGCACACAGTGATCACAGCAGTGATCCCTGGGGATATTACTGCACGATGGGAAAAGCAGCTACAAGAGCGGCTGGGTGTAATGCTGAAGTCATCTTCCTACTGTGTCCTCCATACAAGTACTCTTATGGAAAATGAATCAGCCCTCTTTGGGCTTTTTTCCAGAGGCCCCTCTGACTAAGTTTGTCCAAAGCAGCCAAGCTGACCCTGCACAGTAGTATGATGGCGGCAGACAGGACCTGCTCACGTTTGGGTGGAGGCAGGGAAAAACTGTTTTGCAGGCCTGCCCAAAAAAATCCTCAGGCTGACTCTGCCAAAATCCACACCAAACATATGGTAAATGAAATTGCTGGCAGGGAGCTGGCTTGGACAGCAGGAGTGTTTCAGCACTGTGGACTGCTTGTTAGCTGGCCTGAATTGTATTTATGCTGCTTTAAGCAGCTCCATATTTAAGGAAAAGAAGGCAAAAGAGAGGGTGATGCCGATTTTTTGGGTGTGCTTTTGATGCCTCTCCGTGCACATTATTTTCCTGATGATGTTTGTATGGTCACTGCTTGTCCCATCCAGTGCTTAAGAGCAGAACAGCATCACAGAATGTTTCATCTCCTCATATGCAGCAGTCTCCTGTGGAAAAGCAGACAGAAGGATTTTTCTCTCTTGGAACAGAGACTCTGCCTACTTCATCATATGAATGTCCTGTGCATTTCATGGAGCTAATGAAATCATGTACAGATGGGATCCATCTTAACAAAGGCTCTTATTCACAGGGCAGGTTTCTCCGTGGTGGATCTTGGGCCCTATATCAGCTTACATAGCCGTATCAACCAAATGCAGCCACAGAGCCAGGCAAATTTCCTAGAGGATACCAGACACGGGGATGCTGTGCCCCTGCTGCTGTGAGCAGCATAACTTGCTTGTGCAGCAGTTTGGCCCCCCTGAAACCTGAGCCTTGGAGTCATGGGAATAAACATGCCTTTCCCCACATGACAGCCTTTAAAAGGATTCAGGTACCATATATCATTTCCAGGATGCTGCCAGATGCTGTGGAGAAAGCATGGTAGAGCAGCAAGATTGTAAGAAAGAGGTGTTTGATGTCTTCAGAAATTTGATAGGCTGCCATAAGAATAGCTGTGGTGGCTACAGCTACTGAAGGAGAATGAAAATAGAGCAGTGCTCCCTTTTCTTGAGTCTGGGGCATCATTTTTCCTCCTGGATCTAGGGTGGTGGATTGCCAGGGGCAGAGCTCGCCTCCACATTCATGGGCAGCTTTCTGCCGCCCTTTGCATGCTGCAGCTTGGAGCTCAACCATTCCCTAGCCCTACCCCATCCCTTAGTTTCCCCCATCTCTCTGCAGGTTGTGGAATCCTGACTATTGCACTGGCAAGGGACTTTTTCAAGAGAAGGCAGGGGGACAGATATCTCAGAGCTGCTGTCCTGCTCCTGCCTCCATGGGCACACTTTTCTGGGGCTGAGTGACCATCTAAGTCAATGGGATGACCAAATCCCACAGAATCTGTTTGTTCAACAACCTGATCAGGACAAGGAAAACCAAAGTTTCAGAGCAAACTTTTGGGCACCATCCAGCCCAAACATGGATCAATAAATCCTTCCCCCCTCATTTCCTTTCTTGATATGCAGTCAGCACTCAGTCAGTAGTGCCTTAGAAACATCTCACTATCTGCCTGTGTCCAAAAGGGCAAGAAACAACAACAAAAGGAAATATATAGAGGGATGACTTAAGAGAGTTTGGAAATCGCTTCCCATATGAAACACTCCTTTAGTCACAGGCACAGAAAAGCCTCAAAATTCCCTGCCTCTGATGTAAACAACAGAAAGAAAAAGTCGTCTGGAAGGACAGGATGATTCATACTGAGGACCTGACTTGTAATACTCATCAGTGTTGAAATTGCCTCTGCAAGATGACTGTATGTGAAAACGGCACCAGCGGAATCCCAGCTTCTGCCACGAGAACTATCATTAGCAGTGAAGTGGTGTGGCGAGACTCCAGTGGCACAACCCTTGCTCTGGTGAGTAATTGTAAGTCATTACCAGTCTCAGCTAAAACAGCACTGTCATTCAGGTAAAACTGCTTTACATAAGGGCAGCTGCAGCAGACTGGAGCACGCTCAGGCTTTGCAGCCCTCTTCAACAGCAAAATAGAAGGGTGTTTTCTTGGCCCTGCAAAAATTCCTCTTGAGGGCTTCCTTATAAAGATGCTGCTCAAGTTGGATGTTTAAAGAAGACTGGAAAATTGGCCAGTCTTTTCCTTTATGTTAATTGCCCTGAGCCAAGCAGTAAAAGGGCAAAAAAGGCCATGCGACTTTATGCATTGTTAGGAGATACTTTCCCCTGCACATTTGAATCTGTTTACTTAATCTTCCAGGCCTTTATCCATGAATATTAAATTCCTTGATCACTATGCATTAGGAGTCTTCTTCACACCATCTGTTTGTATTTGTCATCTAACCCTTGTAAATAGTAAAATGTACTTTGTTCTCAAGTTCACAGATCCTAGCAGGAGAGCAATTACTGTTGAGGAAAAGTACTGTGTGAAACTTTTGGCAGTGACAGGACTCTTCTTTAGCTTCCCATCTTGCCACCAAACAGAAATTAAATGAAACCCAGGATTTGGCCACAAAGAACGATGCATGGTTTATTTTGAAGGGCCAGAAGAGATGATGGAGGGCTCCATGTCTCTGAAAGTGATGCAGGCACTCTTGCCCATGCTCCTAATAGAAGGCAATGTCAGAAGAGAAGGCTGCACTTCAGGGGACCAGCCTTATTGAGAGTCAGGCATGCCAACAGGATGTAGCTGCTCAGCTCAAGCTAAAGTATAACCCTGATTGGCAGGAATAGCTGTGGCTGTTTAACAGGGTGGCTTGGGCAGCTGGCCTGGGCAAACCTCCTAAAAGGTACTGGCACGAAAGAAACATCTGAGGAAGAAATAGGTAAATGAGCAGATAAGCAATGTTTCTCTCACACCTGGGAGTCCCATTAAAGAAGTGAAATTGTCGCCCATCAGCTGAGAGGTAAAGTTCAGAGAAGGCTAGGCAAATATCAAGGGAAAAAGTGATAAAGTGCAGTTGTTACAATATGAAATTAATCCTTAGAGGGAGCTCTGCCTGCAAATTTTATTAGATCACACAATGAGAACAGCCTTGACACATATTACCAAGGTTCCATTTCAACTTTACAATGCAGATAAACGTGTGAATCCCTAGGGCAGTGGACCCATGAGTAGGAAAAAACATGTGCCGTGGTGGAAGACCTCTGTGGACAACAAAAGCTGGCTGGTGAGCAGACTTCATGGGCACAGTGCCTTGGGGAGCCAGTCAGAGGCATACTTTAGAAGACTCACAATGATTTACATTCCGTAAGGATTTGTCTCTCTGTGCTCCTATAAATTATCTTATATGCCAGGCAACTATCAATAAGCACTCAAATTGTTACCGTCTAGTTAAAAGCTAATGTAGTCAGTTAAAGAAGGGATCATTTAGGAGATTAAATGGAATCATATTATTTTTATCTGACACATTGGAAGCAACAAATTTAGGCAAGAGAATGGTTGTCAAATATTTGTTTAACTGGAAGACTTATCTGGACTTGGACAAGATACGACTTGCCAGCCTTGCAAACATCCCACACCAGAAGGTTACCTATTAAGTGACAGACAATATAACTTGTTAATTGTTACAGCATTATGACCTTAAACTTTGCCCAGGTATTTAATAACACCATCTGCTGTCTAGGTCTGCAATACTATTATTTTTTCATGAGGATTACTCTTCCTTCTCCACAAAAAAGGTTACAAAAAAAGTGCTAAAGGACAGCAGAGCATCATGCCTCTTAAACCTGACTGCCCAAGCAAAATATACAGGAGATACAGTTCACCCAAGACATCACAGATGCATTGTCTTGAATTTGGAAATCTTTATGTGCTGAAGGCTGAGGGGCTGTGATCCAGTCCATGTTGTGGACTGCACTTGGGGAAAACGTCATATTGCCTGAGAACAAGCTGGGAGTGAAATGCACTCTGGTGCAGGCTGCCAGTCACTTTGCTGCTGGCACTGTTGCTGTTTCCTTCGCCAAAACAGTGGCAATGGTCCAAAGGCGACCATTTAGGAATCACTGTGCCCTCAGATCTTTTTCCCTTTGATAACATGCTTTTAAAGCATTTCATACCAAGCAATTACATTTATCAGATTTTCCAATCCTCTTCTTGCTGACAGTGATATGATTTCTGGCTTTGGCTTCTTAGGGAATTTAGGGGAGGGAAAAAACCAGTGTATTTGTCTCAGCTGGTGTCTTCTGGTCAGTTTCCATGGGTTTTCATGTAAAGCCATTCCCAGCGCACTGGAAGCCTGAACCTACTAGATTCAGTGACAGAAGTCCTAAAAACTGAGATGAGAGAGTTTCTCACTCTGGAATGTTGCAATTTTTGTGCAAATAGTCTTTTCCTCCAAATAAAGAGAAGTTGAAACCTGGTAGCTGGTGAGCTGACAGATGAAGGAGGAAGCATTAGAGGTGTGAACACCAAAGTGCTCCAAAAAACAAGGCCAAGAGAAAGAACCGAGAGTGTACTTTAAATTTAAATGTGCACATTTGTAGTGGGTTTAAAAAAAAAAGTTTTTATTTTGCTTTCTTCTTATTTGTGTATGTTTGAGGAATACAACAATCATGAATCCTCCACATTCCCCAGCTTAATTCCTATATGAGACCTAGGAGGTGGAGTGCTTTACCTGGTACTCTGTTGCGAGAGAGGTCAAATATGAAACTGAACATATGTATGAAATTAGGAGGGTATGTAAAATATGGGGGCTGGACATCTTAACATTGTCCGAAGCAGGCATGTCTTGACATGCCATTGGTTGAAAATGATTTTAAGTATTCCAGTCTGTTGGACAGTATATCTGATTACATCTGAAAAGAGTTTTTTAGTCTTTTGCTCATATGATTTTTTTCATATTTCAAGTGTAGAAGTTTGATTCTGAAAGCCCAGTATGCAGAAACAACCACATCTTTTTGAAGTGTATGAAACAATATCTTTTTATTATCAATGCTAGTTCTGGAAGAAGATAAGAAAAAGTCCAGATTCTTCCCACTTGCCCTGTATTCATTCTGAGGCAAAGAAAGTTCTAAGGACATTTATTCATGCTACCTAGAGGGACATGTAGCAGGTTGTGGTGGGATACTTTTTTCCATTTGTAGACAGAGAAACTGGTATTTTTATATCACACACAGCTGAGTAGGTTTTCTTACTGTTGTTTCACAAATGACAAAGGAATGGCTAAAATCTGTGCCAAAAGTATGCACAGAAATCTATCTCTACTCTTTGCCTAAGATTTGCATTTTCTTTTAAACCTTTCCAAGTGAAGCAGTAGGCAAAACCCCCGGCAACTAGAAGCATGTGCAAGGATGCAGAAAACTTTAGAGTATGTTTCCACACCCTGCTGACCTATTCATCAAAAAGTCTACCAAAACATGTAACTATGAGTCTAAAGCAAAATTCACAAGGGCCTCACTTGCATTAACCTACTTCTTTCCAGGTTCCGTGCCACTGCAGGATCTCCCTGAGGAAGAGGAGCTGAGCCCATTATGTGACTTTCCTGTCCTCCTCAGGAATTTTCCCAGCTCCTCAGCAGAGGGGGCCACTGGCAGGAGCAAACCTCTTTCAGCTCTGCCGGTGGGCCAGGCTGGGACTCTGAGTTAAGCCGAACAGATGCAATGGTCCTCTGGATGAGGCAGGAGCGAGCTGTCAGCTGCAGGGCTGCTTGACCTGACCTTAAGCTGTGCAGTGCATCATCACCTCAGGCTAAATGCCCCTCCAGTGAAAATTCCGTGACTTAGCAGAGCTGCCCCCAGTGGGAACTGATTCTCCTGTGATCACTGGCTTACTGGGAGCGGTCAGTGATACTAGGTTTAGATGTGCTTGACTGCTTTTCTCAGCTCTCTCTCCATTTGAATTACCATCCTGGTTCATGAGCATGATGCAGTCCTAGGGCAAAGTTCCCACATTCCCAGAGAGCATTTCTGAAGCCATAAACTTGACAGCAACGGCTTCAAATGGAAAGTAGGCTCCCAAACTGAAGAAGAGTATCTTTCTCACCTCATACCTGTATGGTACCAATGTTTGGGATTGTAACAGAAATTCAATTTTATTAACACACACACATGCATGCATGAATGTGTTTTATTCTGGTTTTGTAACAGTTAGACATAGGCCTGGATAAGAATAACAAAGGAAAAACCATGCTGGTAGCTTTTTAAGTGCTGATGAGTGATAAGAACACTCTTCTGCATTGAAGAGAAGTCCCGTGCAGGGATTTCCCCACATCATCATTATTGGTGATGAAGGCAGGGCTGTTATCTTGCTCTGCAGGACATGGAGCTCAGCCTTTAAGCTCCTCAGGTCCTGGCAGGAAATCAGACATAATAGATCAGATAAATAATATAAATAATCAGATAAAAATATCTCCAGCGTGGTCCTGTGCCCCTGGGAAACCCAGCTGGTCCATGTATCCCTCCCTCATTTCCAGTGTGCACTCTGGCAGCTTGGAGAGCATTGTCACAGCTATTGGTGGGCGATGGGAGGATGCCTGTGGGTGCAGCATGAGGGGATTTTGCAGCAGCTCCAAACTGATGCTGCTGCTGAGGTCCCTTCCCAGCCACCTATCCCAACCTGCTCCCTTCTGTGCAGAAGGACCCCTGGCACAGCAGGATGGTGGCACCGGGGCAGGTTTTGTTGCACTGCAACTGTTGGTACTGCCAGATGTGCTCCAGGAGCCACACAAGCAAAATGCCGAGGACAACACCAGCAGAACCGAGAGCTGGAGTGGAGGAGAATGTGACCACTTCTTTGGCTGACAGCACCCACTTTTGCCCTCCAAAGCAGAGGCGCAGGTGTGCTGCATGCTTTCCTCTGGTAGCTCACCCAGCTCACACCCAAGGCCATCTGGATCAAAGACAGAACGAGACAGTGCTCCAGAAACCAGGGCCAAGCTCCTCTCTTCAGCATGGCACTCTGGGGTAGTGATTTGGTCTGCTATTAGGTAAGATTCAACAAAAGCTGTATAACAAAACTATTTTAAGTAAGAATGTTAATTGAAGGCTGAGTCAGGCTGCAGCTAAAGCAGAGATGTTTTTGAGAGGCTTGTACTCTTTTTCATTTGGTCTGTATTTTTTCCACTTAATTACAATGTGTGTGGAACAGCAGCTAGCAATAATAGTAACTGGCAGAGGGAAAATGGATGATCAGGATGATCATCCTCTTGCCTCTGGATCAGCCACTGAAACCCATCCCAGATCTGCACTGTTCAAAAGTCATTCACCTCTAAGGCTGTATGGGACGAGGCATATGGGACGTGCAAGCAGACCATGGAGCAAAGAGGCAGCTGCTTGGTGCTCCTTATCGTGATGGACTGCAGGTGGAAACTGGTGAGATGTGTTAGGGGGAGCTTGTTGAAGGATGCCCGTGTGACACCTTCCAAGAGCACATGCAAGACCCCTGAATCAGCAGCAAGTGGCAGCTGTGCAAGCAGCTTCTGCAGCTGCCCCAGCAAGCTCACTGGCATGGCCATTCCTCAAGCAAAATGCGAGGTCCTTCACAGGACCCATTACTGAACATGACTGGTCCTCCTCCAGCCCTATTTGGGAGACAAAATGATATGCGAATTCCAGCCTTTGGAAAGTTCTTTTCATGACTGGAATTTGCAGGAGGAGACCGAGTTTAATTGCCAGTTCCAGCACAGGTCTACCAGTTATTAATGCTGCTGTTGTTCTTTAATTCAAATATGAACTCAACTGTGCTTCCTAGCAGGCACCTCCTTCTGGAGCTCAGCATGAACAGAAGGACGGTGGGTGCCTGGAAAAGGGATGTGTACGGTTTTCTTTGCCCAAAAGTACACATGGGCAGAATGAAGTAATGCAATACAACTCTGCTGTTTAAGTTTACAAATGCATCACTAGTGCCTAATTAAATATTGCTCCTCAGCACTGCTACAGATACACATACTACTCATATGACAGAATGTACAAGACAAAAATATCCTTTTTTACTTGTTTTTACTTAGCATATTAGACTACAGTCAGCAAAAAGATAAGGCTATGGGCTGAAGCACAGAGAGAAGCATTTCCTCCCTGCTCTGCCTGCCCAGAATGCTCCCTAAGGGGTTCCCCGCAGAGGAGGGGCACTGCCTGAGCATCAGGAAGACAGAAAGGGAGAGAATGAGATGAAGTGCTGGGAGGTCAAAACCAAATTTTGTTTGCATTCTGTGCTTTCTCAGATTTGGGCACCCTGTTGACTCTTGCCTCATTGCAAATTGAAATAGTATCACTGCAATGACTACCAGAAACATGGGCACCCCAACAGTATCTCAATGTGCCTGGAACAAACCAAGGCTGCAGCCTTATGAACCGTTTTGCAGCCTCTGCATGCCAATGATCCTCCTGAAGGAAAATTGGTCTCTTCAAGTGACTTTCCTGTAGCAGCTGCCCCCTGCTCCCTGTGTTATAGTTCTCTCCCTAAAGAGCAACCCCCTGAAGTGGGGAGATAGGGGAGCACATGAGCACAATACATCTTACTACGCCGCTAGGTAGGCAGGTGTGGTTTGCTACCCAGTGTTTGGTAGCTATACAATCCTAGCAATTGCTAGGGGATCAGAGCGGGAATCCATTTCTCCTTTCTCTCCCCCGAGGCTTTTTGAAATAGGTGATTTGTGTGGAGGCCAAACCCATCAGCACGTGCCCCCCAGATCCCCCAGCTCCTCCAAGTGTCCACACCCTGCAGGAAGGACGAGACAATTGTTGCCTTGTGAGTAGAAAAATGGGGTTGCGAAATGGTCTGCGCTGCCAGGAAGCCTGGATATCAGCAGCAGCACATTCTCCCTTCAGCTGGGCTTCCTGCCCCACTGGTGGTGGTCCTGTCCTGCCCCAAACTGTGGGGCCACCAGCCATCGGGGCAGGGAGGCTTTTGGGACAGCGAGTTCTCCTGGCAACCCGGGAGGTGATTTGCCAGCTGGAGCTGTCAGCAAGCGCCAGTTTGCTGCTTCAGGGGGATGTTTGGGTAATGCAGGAACTCCCATGTTGGAAACAGCATTAATAGCCCTGGCCCACACTTCGAGAAGGTCTAGTCCTCGGTTTTGACTTTTATTTTGTGTGAGGACTCTACTGCCAACTCCCACAAGCAGGGAAAAAGCATTTCCCAGCCTGAATTCCCCAGCCCATCTGAGAAAGCCTTTGGGCACAGCTTCCTTGGGGCTCCTCTTTGTGCTTTGCTCAGGCACACCAGCACTTCCACACATGCAGAGAGAGAAGCTCTGCCCCTCTACAGCTACTCGGGGCTCTGCAAGCTGCATCGACATGGGCTCAAGGGACTGAAGCACAGACTAGGAATACAACTATCCAGAAACCTAAAAAGAAGAAGCTTTAAAGCCCTCTGTAATTTTTTCAACAGACGTTCTGTTTCTGCTCTTATTTTGTAACGTTTCCTGTGGAGTCCTCGCCCCTGTCCAATTTTCTGAGGGTATTTGGAAGCCTGTCGACTCCCGCACAGAAGGCAGGGAGCAGAGCCAGCGCGGTGTCACGAAGGGGTCACTGCTTCATGGGCTTCCTGTTTATTTTGGGAAGGGGTCACCCGGCCAGCCGGCCGCTCTGCCTGTGCCCCAGGAAGCCCCCGGCCACCACATTCCTGCCCCCCTCGGCCGTGGCTGCAGACAATTGCTGACTGTGGCTCGAAATGCAGAGCACCAAGGCGGGGTGTAAATGGGATAGCCCGACATGCCTATTTACTCAGCCTGGGGATAAGGGACGGAGGCTTTTCTGCATCAATTGCCCTTTCTTCTGGTATTCTGGAAGTGTGTCTTTGAAGTTTTTCGTTCTCTTCAGAGGGTAGTAACCTCTGAATTTCTCAAGTATTTCCATGATCTTTTCCTTGCTGCTTTTTTTCTACTTCTATTTGAAAAGAGGGCATAAAGTCAACTGCACTGTTAAAAACAGAATTGTCTCATTTAAAGAAAGCATGCAAATTTTTCTCAAAACTGCCTAGAGCAGAGCCCACCAATGGAACAGAAGCTGTAGCACGCAGGCTCTTGCTCACAGTGTGAGTCCCTCGTAACTAGCCCTGCCCAAGCTGTGTAGAGCAGAGCATTGGAGCAGAATAGCAGCATCCATCGCATCTCTATTTTGGGATATATCTGTGAACTAATGGTAAACGTCCCGTTGCTGTTTCCTCTTCTAGGCAGGCCTCACAGCCTCTGCAGAAGTTAACACCAAAGAGCAGCATTCAACGCAGCTGTCTTCAAGGAGTCAATAAAAGGCCCCATGAATGGGAAATAGCAGACTCTGAGTAGGCTGCTCGAGTCCCTCTCAATTCTCTGGCATGTCTTGCCTCATACTGAGCTAGTGCAGTGACCTCTCTCCGGCCTCAGTGGAGTATTTTTGTGCCAGTGGTTCTGTCAGCTCCTGCCATCATGAGCAGTCAGCTCCAGGCTGCAGGGCAGCCATCAGCACACTACGGATGAGTGGCTCATGGGGAAGCATGCTCTTATCCTGCAAGCTCGTAAGTGCACACAGCTTTACAGTCATAGTGATGCTCCTGTGAATAAAGTTATAACTGACTTTAATATCTGCAGGATCAGTGGCTTACCATGAGCCTGTCCAAAGCCTATTTATGTCAACAAGCTGTGCCTGATGACACCCTCATTTGCATCAGTATCTTTTTGTTTCCCCCTACAGCACTAGATTAAACATTGTTGGCCCAGAGTCACCTGCATCTGACTAAATCCAAAACTTCAAGGACTATTCCCAGCCTCTCCTCTTTCAGTTCTGGGAGAGCAACCTCCATAATTCATCATGGATCAATGAAGGAGAGGTGGTAGCATCCTTCAGCATAATTGCCCTTCCTATCTTGGCTCTGGCCATTTTGATATTACCCTGCAGGACTTGTGCCACAACAGAAGGATGCAATAAGAGCCATGGAGGAAGCAGTGCGTATCTACTGGGGAAGGATGTGAGACAGCCTCAGTCAGAATGGAAAGAAGAATGCCAAGAGCAGAGGTGATCAAGTGAGAAGCACTGGTTTGAACACAGACAGAAGGGCAGGCTCCACAGGGGATAGGTATGTGGATATAGGGTGGGGGCACAGTTCTGGGACAAGGATCTGCATGGAATCACTGCTGCCAGTCCAGAGGATAGGTGGGGAAGGATATAAGACCCAGCAGGGAAGAAGAGAAACACAGCAAGATCTCAGTGTGGTTCACTGACAAAAGCAAAAAAACGCATTGTGAGAAGGGGCATGGCATTGATATGGGGGTGGCAAACAGAGTTCATCTCAAAGAGCTGCCCTCTCCTTTCCTCACCAGAAGAAGACAAAAGCCTTCCACACTGTGCTGATGGGGGTGGCAGAGTTCATCTCAAAGAACTGCCCTCTCCTTTCCTCACCAGAAGAAGACAAAAGCCTTCTACACTGTGCTGGACCCTCATCCATGCCACCATGGTGCTCCTTAGTCAGCCCCAGACCTTCACAGCCCTGCACCCCTTAAGACAGTGCCCTGCACTCACTGCTCCTATCTATAGCCTTGGTGTGTTGCAGCAAGGGGCGTTTCTCAGAGATCAGGAACAAAGGGATGGTTTCTGTTTCAAAAAAGAGAAAAAAAGAACAAGAGACAAACACATTACTTGTTCTATTCCTGTGCAGTTACTGCTGTAACAGTCAGCAGCTTTGAGGTATTTTTTTTGTGATTCGATACATAAACCACATTTCCTATGTAGCACTGCCACTATTTTTTATCAGCTTTTTGACATTGAGCTTGGCAACATGATTTTGTCGTTTGTTTTTTTTTTGCCTTTTCCACCAGAATGAATTCAAAGGCAGCAAATGTGGCAAAACCAGAATACTGCTCATCTTGACTTTTCCATGCAGCTAGTTTTCATTAAAAATAAAGGAAAATAAATACAGATCACATTTTCTGTCCTGCAGTTAAAAGCCTGCCATAGCTCAAAGCTTTGCTTTCTTCTTACCCTGCAGCGTTGCTCAGCTAGCACTCCTGCTCTGCTCATGATCTGAAATGCGCAAACACACTCTTTCTTGGCTTTCCACCAGTGTATATAAATATATGTAATTTTTTTCCTTCAGAGAACCTGGAGGCTAAAGCAAGAGGGCAAAGGAGTACGTGCCTAAAACATCCAAACTTCCTCTTTCATAAGCCATCACATGATGAAGTGCAATTACAATTCCTGCCTTGTCCCTGCCAATTGCAGGCGCATTGCCTCACCCGAGAAACCCGGCTTCTTCCCCCGCCCCATGTGTGTGAATGTGTGTGAATGTGTGTGTGGAGGCAGCGATCGCTGCAGCCGGCTTGGCGAGCCTCCAGCTTCGGGCTGGAGAAAGAGGGCAGTGGGTGGAAGACGAAAACAAAGATCTGTTTACTTAGCTTGCATGGATAAATCGTCTTTCCAGCCGGGGAGGGGAGGAGGGAAGAGAAACAGCTTTAAAGGACTTTGATGCAATGTGAAAGGAGGGCTGCTCGGAAAAAGCGAGCCTATGTTAACCCCTGGTTCTCCGGGAGCACGTCGGGGCCACGGCAGGGCTGCCCTCTTCTCCTCGCGCCTGCCCACCGGCCCCGGCCAGCCGCCGCAGGGCTGCTGCGAGCTGTGAGGGCTCCCGGGGTAGCTTCCGGGGTAGCAGCCCTGGCCGTTACAACGACGTGCGGGGCTAGGTTGGGGGCCGAGACAGACTTTAATTTCACTTATGTGCAGCCCGGCGCCTCCAGGGCGCCCAGCCGGCCATGCAGTTGCAAAGTCACCCAACCTGGCACTGGGGCCAGGACGAGAAGGAGGCCAGGGCAGGGTGAAGCAAGGGCCCCTCCGCAGCCCCTAGACGCACGGGCGGCAGGGACACCCAGCCCCCGGGCCTGGCTGGCGGCGCGGGAGCGAGCGCGGGCCGAGAGAGACGCGGCTTTTCCCCGGTGGTCGCCCGGCGCCCAGCGGCAGCCCGGCCGATCAAGAGCGGCGGCGCTGGTGGCGGGGCCAGCCCCGCAGCACCGTCGGGCAGCCCCCAGCCGCGGGGAGGCACCTCTCGGCGGCAGCGACGGACGTCAGAGCTTCCCCAGCCCCGGTCGGCCCCCGCCTCCCGCCCTCCTTCCCTCCCTCCACCGTAACCTACATAACGCCGTGGGAAGGGCGGCTGGAGCACCGTTGTGGGGGTGTGCAGTGTCCGCCGTGTTCACCCTGCGCGGGCAAAGGCGTACAGCCCGACCGTATGTGCCGGCGTGCGCCCCGTGAGGGGTTGCTTTACCTCCCGTGGCAAACGAGGACAGCGAACACCTTTTTTGCTCTCTCCCTTGCCCTCATCCTGTGTTTCAGTGAGGATGCAGGTGGCGGATGAACGATTCGCAGCGTGGAGAGGGGGTCAGAGAAACAGGTTTTTCTTTTTTTGGGAACGAGACGGCGTGTGCTTAGTCTGTGTGAATTTCGCTAATCTGCATTAGAGAACTGCTGGTTTGTGGTTTAAAATGACAGGAAATCTAAAACGTCCTATTTCCTGTGCACAATGACAACAGTTAAGAGAAAAAAAAAAAAATGCTGGGTAATCGTATTTATTTCTAATGGTGCCTCCTGCTCCGGCGGGGAGAACAAAGCCGAGCACTGCTTGGCGGGGTGCCGGCCCCTGCCCGGAGGTGGCGATGACCAGCCGGTGGGAGGGACCCCACAGCTGCGGGGCGCGCTCGGGGCGCCGTGCCCAAGGTCACAGGGCGAACGAGGCGGAGGACAGGAGGGGGTACACTGAGCATCGCACTGCGGGAGGTGCCCCGCGCTCCGCTGCGCCTACGGGTGGGGGTTTTCGGCAAAGCCCCTCGGCGGTGAGGGCAATAGTAATATACCAAACAATAATAAAAATAAAATCAGAAAAGAAGGAGGGAGCAGCAGGGCACCTCCGCCCCGCGCCTTGTCCCTCTCCGCTCCCACAGCCCTCCCTGGGGGCGAGGCGGCCCCCCGGCGGCAGAAGGAACCCCCGGTGCCAGTGGCGGGGGCAGCGGCCGGGGCTGGGATCGCCGCGGCGGCGGCGGGGCGGGGGCGCCCATCGCGCAGGCGCGGCCGGCACTGTCGAAGAATC
>VWYI01046528.1:20134-46510 GCA_013399455.1 Anthoscopus minutus | reverse complement strand
CGGCGGAGCTGGCCGCGGAGGGCAAGGGCCGGCCGACCGCCGAGCAGGAGTGGTTGGCCAAGCCCAAGACAGTGAGGGACACGCTGCTGGCCCTGCATCAGCACGGGAGCCACGCCGTGGCCCCCTTCGACAGCAAATTCAAGAAAGAGCCGGGCATGGCTGGCGGCAGGCTGCTCGGCTACGAGACCAACGGCTCCGTGGCCAAGCCAGGTGAGGTGCCAGGGACCGGGGTGCGGCGGGCAGAGCACGGGACTACGGGGCGGGAGGGAAGGCTCTCCAGGGATGCGGGACGGAAGATGTCGGGCGGTTTGGGCGTGTGGGGTGGCAGCCCGGCCGCTTGGGTGGCCGGGTGCCCGGGGGGTGGCCGAGGCCACCCGTGTCCGCGGTTGCTCGGCCATGCATTGTGACTGTGCTGACTTCTTACCCTCCTCCTTCCCCCCACCTCTGTCTTTGCAGGGGCCCGGGCCGCCCGGAAGAGGAAGCCTTCCCCCGAGCCGGAGGGCGAGGCTGGACCTCCGAAGATCAACGGGGAGGTGCAGCCCTGGCTGCCCACCTCGTCGGAAGGGATGAAGCTGCCGCTGACGGCCACCCCCTTCATGTCGCCCCCGCCGCCCACCGCCTCGCCCCACTCCAACCGGACCACGCCGCCCGAGGCGGCACAGAACGGCCAGTCCCCCATGGCCGCCCTCATTCTGGTGGCGGACAATGCTGGGGGCAACCACGCCTCCAAAGATGCCAACCAGGTCCACTCCACCACGCGGAGGAACAGCAGCAGCCCCCCTTCGCCGTCCGCCATGAACCAAAGAAGGCTGGGCCCCGGCAGGGAGGTCCCGGGCCAGGGGGCCAACGCGGTGGCGGCGGGCGGGCTGGAGCCCGTCCATCCCGCCAGCCTGCCGGACTCGTCCCTCGCCGCCAGCGTCCCGTTGTGTTGTACCCTCTGCCACGAGCGCCTGGAAGACACCCACTTCGTGCAGTGCCCCTCCGTCCCGTCCCACAAGTTCTGCTTCCCCTGCTCCCGACAGAGCATCAAGCAGCAGGGAGCCAGTGGGGAGGTGTATTGCCCCAGCGGGGAGAAGTGTCCCCTGGTCGGCTCCAACGTCCCTTGGGCCTTCATGCAAGGGGAGATCGCCACCATCCTGGCCGGAGATGTGAAAGTGAAAAAGGAGAGGGACTCGTGACTCCCCTGCGCTCGCCACCTGATGTCACCTTGAACTCGAACTGCTCGAATTCCCCATATATCTATAAATATATATATATAAAAATATATATATATTTCCAAGACAAGGGAAATGTAGACTTCATAAACATGGCTGTATAATTTTGATTTTTTTGAATACATTGTGTTTCTATATTTTTTGAAGACAAAAGGTATGTACTTATTATAAAGGCATTTCTTCTAATTCTTCTCTTTTTTTTCTGTTTCGTTTTTTCTTTTTTTCCCTTTTGTTATAGCAACTATTTGTTGTGCTTCCCTGGTGACAGTTACTGTTCAATGTAGGCTGTGACTTGCGCTGCATTTTTTAGAGAGCACTTGGCAAACCAGAAATGCTTCTAGCTGTATTTGTATGCACTTGTTTCTTCTGTTTTTTCTTTTCTTTTTTTTTTTTTAATGCCAAATACACTTTCTGACATTGTAAAGATTGCCTTACTGTCTGTGATTCCTTATTCCTGGCCCCTGTCCTGTAGAGCTGGTCGCATGCAGGCTTGGTCTGAGGCAGCTGGGGACAAGAGTGGCTAGCCAAGGCAGGCAGGCCCTTTGCCATCCCGCTGGCCAGGCGAGCTTAGGGAGCAGGAGGGCTTTCTCCCAGAAGCACGTGGCTCGGGTTTCGATGGAAGATCCTCCAGATCCAGTCCCAAATTGCTCACTGTTTCTTAAGGGAAGTTGCCACCAGAGCAGGATGTGCAGAGATGTCTAAGAGGTGCTGTTGAGTTAGGGATTTCTGGGTTGGTTTGTTTTTGGTCTCGTTTTTTGGTTTTTGTTTGTTTTTTTTTTTAAGGCAAAGCTGACCGCAGTTCTTGTGATCAGTTGTAAGATTACAAAACTGCATTTATTCGCCAATTGCATACCGTAATACGGAATTTTAATAATGAACTAAGGTGATTGGCGAAGGTGCCAATGTAGCACCGCCATTCTTGAAGGTCTTCAGAGTCACTTGTGGGGCTTTTGTGTCTTTGGACAAAGCTGGGGATGTGGGGAAGAGACTTTATTTTACTTTGATTTTCAGATAATGCATATGGATCTTGATTACGCTTACCAGTCACCTCTAGTGCTGTTGCTATTGTTACTGTCGCTGACCCGGTATTTCCAAGTAGTGGCAGGTACGGTGTGGTACAGTGACAGCAGTGACTGAGGCTCTGCCAAATTGCCCACGGGCGTATCAGTGACAGCCCAAATGTGGGTGGAGGAAACCTGTAATTTCCTTATTACGTACGCTTGAAACAAACCTACTGCTATTCTTTGAAAATGAAAAGATAAACTGGTTGAAATGGAAGCAATGAAGGCTGCACATAATGGCCCTGGCCCTGCCTTTTAAGCTACTTTGGAGAACTCTTTTGTAAAGCCACTTCTTTTGATCACGCTTCTGCATCACCAAGCAGACTTCTAAAATCAATAAATCATTGGTTACTAGAAATAGTTCAAGTCTTACAGTGATGTTTTTGTGCTGTTTATAGTTCATTGACAACGCTGCAGCTGTCCGAGCCCTTCTGTTGAGGTGTTTATAACTCGGTTTATATGCGGTTGTTTCTGAGCAAAAGGGTGGTGAGGTCATCCCTTCCCAGGGACCAGCTAATAAACACTTCCAGTGTCAGAAGAGGAGGAGGAAAAATCTGTTCAGCCAACTATAAAACTGAAAATTTTTGCGTGCTTTTTAGTCAACTGTTCTTACTGTGATAATGTTCAAACTGCAATTTAATGCAGAGTAGTTTTTTTTTTGGAAGACTACTTTTTTCTTTAAAAAAAATGGTCATTATTAGTATTTGAAGATCAGAACTGCACATGCACAGTAATTTTCTATGAAGTGTTTAATGAGCACACCCACTACATTGTATTCCATATTACAGGTCAATGTAATATTAGATAAGACTTGCATGATAAACAAATTCATTGAGTCAATATTACGCTTTAAAACTTATAGTCAAGATTGGTGTCTTATGTAAACACATTTAGCCAATTTGAAGAAAACGCACATTATATATATATACCTATATATATACCTATATATAAAAAAATGCCAACTGTAAAGGATTCTTTGGAACCACTATGATCTGTGTAAATGTGTATTTAGGCACTTTATTAAAAAAAATGGAATTTGAGCTGATAGATGGTAACAAGTTCTTCAAAGTTGCTTGGCATAATACCTTACAGGGGATGAAGTTCATGTTTTTGATTGAGGTGGTATCCCTACACTTAAACAAGAAGCAAAACTGAATTTCAAAGCCTGCCCAAACCAGCCCCCCCATTTTGTGTCATCAGGTGTCCCAGCTGTGAGTGTGCCGAGGGTGAGACCTGCTCCTGAGAAAGTACACCCGTGTTTTGGGGCCGAGGGACATTGTTGTAGGGATGCACACCTTCCTCCTCCTCCTCCTGCCAGCCGCCCACTCCTGCAGCTCTATGACTCCTGGAGAGGATGGAAACTCCCTAGCCAGTGATGCCAGGCAGTGGCCCAGAATCAACATAGATGGAAAAGAAATGGCACACAGTGGCTGTGCTCACTCAGCTGACTTTGAGTCCCCAGCCAAGTATAATCTCCACCATAAAACTTGAGAACTGCAAAAGAAAAGCAAAAAACCCCCCAAAAAACCAACCAAACAAAAAAAAAACAAAAAGGAGGAAAATAGTTCAAAAAAAATTTGAGGATGTTCATACATAGCTCATTTTTCTCACATTGAATGTTGCTTTTTCCTTTTGGTTGCTTTGCTGAAGTACAATAACGCTCCAGTGAATTCTCCCTTTATTACTACCCGGGCTACAAGCTTAATTTTTTTTTCCTATTATTTTGAAGTGCTTTAGCTGCAACAGTGCTACTGTTAATATTTCTTTTTAAACTTTTTAGAAGATGATACTGTAACTTGTGTAGTATTAAAAGTGTTTTAATGAAGAATGTGTGATTATTACATTTTTTTCCAACCCACTTCCTTTTTTTTTCCAAAGATTCTTTTCTCTGGCAGTTCAACTGAACGGTGCTTTTGTTGATAGCTGCTGAACTAACCTGCTGCCAGTTTGGCATTTTATGGGTTTTTTTTTGGTTTTTTTTTTCTTCTGACACTAAGCATAAGGAAACTAGAAACTTTAAACGATGCAATTTTTTGTATAAAGAAAACTTGAGAAAGCTATAGTTGTAGCATATTATTTTAAAATTTATTTTAATACTGTCCTGACATTTATTTGTAAGCAGACAGCACTGTGGGACAAGAAGGGATGCATGGAGCTGGAGGCTGCTGCCCTGTGCCTGGGTCCCAGTGGGTGGGAAAGATGCCACACAAGGGAAGCTTTGACCGCCTTTGCAGTGGCCTCAGAAAACCTGGTATGTTTGGGAGCTCTCTTTTTAGACGTGCTGTAAACCAGGCCATGGCAACCGCGTGTTTTTATGAACTAGCACTTAGGCAAAGGGTATAAATACATTTGAGAGTGCTCTCTAGTGGAAATACATTTGAGAGTGCTCTCTAGTGGCTTGTTATGTCAACAGAGCCCCTGGATCCTTTCCTTCTGCACCCGGGCCAAGCCCAGCTTGCCTGTCTGTCCAGCTGGCAGGGCGGTGGCTCTCGGTGGGGCAGGATGAGGCGCTGCTCTGGGGACACCCAACCACCCGCCTGCCTGCGGTGGGGCACCTGCCCTGCTGCTTGCACCCACTCCATGCGTCCAACTTGCTCCCAAAGCAGTGCGGGACACCCCATGTGCAGTGCAGGGTGTTCCCGTGCAGCTGCAGTGCCCACACCAACACAGCGTCTCCTCAGAAGGGAGGAGAAAACACTGGACCATGTGGAAATTAATGGCACCAGGGCTGGCTGAGCTACTTGGAGCCCTGACTCTCTTGCTTCACTCCAGCAGGGCTAAGTCCAGTCATTAGGCTTGAAAAGGCTCAGCCCTCAGCATTTCATATTTCTCCTCCTTAAGGATTTGCATTTAGGTAGATGCAACTGCAGCTTTTGAAATATGATTGAAAAAAGCCAAACTCAACCACCATCTTTCTTCAAGTGGAGTCTTGTTCCTACAGATGCCATAGGTCCAGCCCTAGTATGCCATAGTATAAGCTACCTCCAGAGTATGCTCCTATAATGAGGCGGAAGGAAGGAAGGCAGGAAGGAAGGACAGGCTGAATTTTTTTCCCCTATTAAAACAGAAGATAGGCTTGGGCAGTGTATGGACTCCCTGCAGTAGGTGCATTGCAGCCAGTGGCCCTTGCCATTTGCCAGGCATGCCCATGGAACAACCCAGCTGCCCTACCCTTATTCCGTGTAGGCAACCAGTATTTCTGAGCCATCCTCCTCCCCCTGCCCTTTGTTCCCAGGAACCGATGATGCCTTTCCTCTGCCAGGGCCCAAGGTCAGGCAGTGCTAGAAGCAGATGAATGAAATGCTTGCTTATCCACTTCATCACCCAGAACTGCTGCTCTGCTCCAGAGGTAACCCTTTCACTGCCTCCAGACGGCCTCTGGAGCATGCCATGGGCTTTGAGCATTTCGTGTGGGGCTCAAATCTAATCACAGAACTCCCTGAGAGGCTGAACTCTCCCTGCTGGGAAAGAAGGCACACTGACATCTCCCATAGAAAGCTTCCAAGTGCATGTTAGTGCCCATATGGCTGTCTTGCTGGCTGGCATAGGTGCACTGAAGATGGAGTGACAGCTCTGCAGGTATTTTTAGGTATCACCTAGCTTTTCTTTCTGCCGCTGCAGAGCCAGTTTTGTAGAGACTGGAATAGAAGAATACGAGCTAAACCCCAAAATGTTGCATTGAGTTGAAACCCCGCTATGAAACAAACTTACAGAGAAACCAGAAGTGCTCATTGAAACTTTTCATAGGTGTTTCTTCATCCCATCACCTCTCACTCAGCAAACACCACAAGAAACATGCCTGCCCATTAGCTCCCATCTCCAACAGCACTGGGCCAGATGTGAGAACCTGCCCTACCTGGTACAGCACCTGGCTCATCTCGACCCCCCCATCTTGAGGTCTCTTTGTCTACCCCCCAGCCTGCTGCCTCCTGCCCTGGTGGCCCCCAGCTGTGGGGTGCCCCCATCCCATCCTAGGGTGCCCTGTCTAGGACTGGGGGTGCCCTTCTGACTGGGGAGCTGTGGCTCCCCTGAGAAATAAATCTTCCATTTTGGAGGCACCTTGGAGGTGTTTAAGGCCAGGTTAGATGGGGTTCTGAGCAACCTGATCTACTGGAAAGTGTCCCGCCCATAACAGGGGTGTTGAAACTAGATGGTCTTCAAGGTCCCCTTTCAACCCAAACCATTCTCTGAGTCTATGATTTTCAGCTGCTGCCTCTGGGAAGGAGAGCATTCACTCTTCACTGCAAAAATGCCAAGTCTGCATTGTCTTTTACCCTCTTTCACTGTAAAGCATTTCCCCCATCCACTGCCAGCCCAAAGAAGCCTCATGCTGCTTTGTTCTTTTCTTTTTAGCAACCCTTTAAAAACAACCAAGAGAGAAGTACCCAGAGGTGGAATGGGTTGTTGTCACCAGGTTGCTTCCTTGCAGCAGCAGCAAGTCCAGCCATTTCCACACTGCTGGACAGGCATGGGGTTGCTGGGGGAAGCGAGCGGTGGGGGACTTTGGGGGAGCCCCAGCTGCAATGGGGACCTCACCCTGCCACCCACTCAGCCAGTGGCATGAGAAAGCAATGGGACCTTCCCCTTCTTTCTCACATGGTTTTGGGTTTTTTCCTTCTTTTTGCATCTTTTTGAGCTGAAGGATGTCTGATTTTTTTTTGAGGAGGAGAGGAGGCAGTTTGAGTAGAAACCCTTAATTCTTTTCCAGAAATCCATGTTTTCTCTAATAATTTTCTAACTCTTTTTTGTAGGCATGTCATATTCTCTGACTATATGCAGAAAGGGACTTAGAGATATTAGACAAAAACTGCATAACAGAATGAGGCATTTAATTTTGTCCAGACTACTTACAAGTTTTGGGGTTTTTTCTGTCTACCCTATTTAGGTATTGCTGAACACTAAGAACAAATAATTTTCTCTTTTTAGATATATCACCTCTCAGCTGATAGTTAGAAAACGCTAAAATCAGGGTACTGATGAAAGATTTCAATGCAAGCACAGGAAGGTGATGCTAAACATCATGTTTCTTTCACTTCACAAAAACTGGGAAATAAATCAGCTTCTGCACATTGACTCATGCTTTTGCACATCCTACTTTAGGAATTGCAGTGGAATCAAACCATACCAGCATAAGTACCACTTTTTCCATCACACTTTCATAACTATTCATACTGCAAAAATTTTAAAAAATCCAAATACTAAGTTCCTAGTGATTTTGTGGTGGTGATTAAATAGGATTCTATCCATCTTTCCCATGAGAATACAATTAGGGCAACCTACCCTACAGAAATTACAGAGGGAAGGTGTTATTTTCGTTGTAGAAAGTACAGTGCTGTCTTTATTAACTCTAGGCAACACAACATGTCATGCACTAATGGGTATGGGCTTCCCTGCACCTGGAAAGAAGGGGGATGGATGGGCCCAGCTGGGGCTTCAACTTGCTCTAGTTAGTTCAAAAATTCTGCTTAGATGTCCATTCTGCTTTTCTTGGAGGATAAAAACCATGATAAACATTTTTAGATGTGCTTTTAAATTAGTATTTTGATGTTTACTTACATACTGAGAGCTCTTCCATTTATGTAAGCCCTCTACTTTGCTTTAGAGAGATGAATAACTTGTGCCCTCAACTGAACCAGCTCCTTTTTGCTCCCAATTAATATTTTTATAATCCACATGGTTATTTTATCTTACCAGTTCTGCTTCTTTGGGTTACTGTGGCTCTTTGTCCAGACCTCTTTGTCTGACCATGTTAAAATTAACTTGTGAAGGTGGATGACTGATTACAGCTCCTTTCCTTCACCATTGGGGTATTTACTCAAATCTGCTTATTTATGGGGCTCTCCAGCTAGTAAGACTTTCTGGGAATGGTGGTGCACTTAGGGTGATTAGTCATCTGGCCTCTGGCCACCCCTCTGGGAGGACTTGCAACAAGGGCTGTGGGCTTAGTGTGGTCCTGGCTCTGGTGGAAGCTGTGAACCAGCCATGCTGCTTCCCAGTTATCTTCTGAGCAGGAACATTTTGAACTGCAGTGGCAGCATGTGTTTCTTCATCCTGTGTCACAAAAGTTTCCTGACATTTAGTGTTTGGGGGTAGATCCCTTCCTTTAATGTGAAGAGTGCCAATTTCAGTGCTGCTTTTGATGGATAACAGTCCATGAAGTACTGGAGCAACACTAAAAAATGTGGTTTGTGTAGGAAAGCTTTCGGGTTCCCTTTTTAGCTGCTCCTTGGCTGCAGAGGGAAAGGAGTTCCAGCCCTGACAGCCTCCCCTTTTCCCTTCCCCTGCTGCTGGGTGCACCTTCCTGGTGGGAGAGCCTTGAGAGGTGTCTGGAGGGGAAGGGCTGTCTGAGAGGGCTGGGTGTCAGCTGTATTGACCCTTCTCACGGTGTGCAACCTCAGGGTTTGTTTAAGCTCTCTCCAAGCAGCTCCAAAGAGATGCCGTGGCACAGCCCCTTTTGTCCTGACTGTGATGGTGCATTCACCTCCCATTCCTCTGGACCACTTTGTAATCTAACGGATTCCTATCAGGCCTTGGGCTCTGTATAAAGGGTTGGCCTATGAAGCATCCCTTGATCGTATCAGGACCTCTTGATTGGTCAAGGTGGTGAAGAGAGCAGGAATAATTGGTCATTCCCTGATAGCCTTGGAACTTTCCTTCCCTGAATTGTAGCCAGTGTGGAATACTATCATTATTACCGGACTTCAGAAAATTCCAGTAGTTACTGACCCACATTGTGTCCAGGACAGAAATTTGTTGATTACTAAAGCCAGTCATCTCACAACCCTATGAACAATGGTCCAATGTAAGGCCCTTTGACCTCTTTTGGACTCCAGGTCTCCCTGAGTGGGACACTTTTTGGAGCTCACAGATTCTCAAGTTTGCAAAGTTTTGAGGACCATCAAGGACAGCTGAAAATGGGGCCTGGACTGAAGCCCTGCACTCCTTGAGGCTCAACCCTTGCCTGTTGGGAGATGTCAAGATACTTGAAGTGAGTGTTTCACTGAACTGGCAGTAAACAGAAACAGAAAGTCTGATTCTTTAGTGTCACCTTCTTGAAAAGGGACAAGATGAAAGCAGAACATCTTGCAATTCTCAATTTAACTGAAATGCTCGCCAGAGAGAGGCTGGTGAAGGCAGTCTGAATTTGATTCCTCTTGCTTTGCTGATACATGGCATAGTCCTTCAGGTGCCCTTTTCCCCATGACTGCTCAGTAACCAAATTTTGGGCTTTATCATGGTACCCACAAGTTTATCAGTGAGGGTCCAAATTGCTGGGAGCTGTCGGGCAATGGTGGTTTAAGGAAATGGTAAGTAATACCTGTGAAATAGTTGGTGTCATCTGGGCTTCATTAGCTTTTAAAATGGGGTTAAGAAAGGAAAATTAAGGTGGATTTCCTCACCAAGGAAAAATAAAATCTCATCTCTTAGGGACTGAATTGCTGGCCCTTAGTTTAAAAAAAAACACCGAAAAAGCAATGTTTTTCTTTTAGAATCTGTTCTTCTAATTCTAAACTTGATTCCATCCTGCCAACAGCTCTGTCATTGACTTCTTCAGCTCTATGGGAGCATTCCTATGAGTAAAGTTTCGCCAGAAGTGCAAGAAGAATTAGGACTTAAATGTAGATTATGAGTTACAACACAGTTTTGCTTTAACTATTTATAAGAAATCATTTAATTATAAATAGGTTTTTCAGTTAAATGTATTGCTAGCACTACCTTGTTACTTATCCATAATTAATTAAATCATTTCAGATTTCTGTGTTATTATAATTTCCATAAACTATAAATAATTCAGAAGAAATGTTGGTTCTTTCAGGGTACTTTGTATCTTCAGATAAGGCAGAAGAGTAATCTGGACCTGAGCAGAGCAGAGTTGCTCCATCCTCAACTTTTTCACAATCATGTCTTCAGAAAAACTGGGAAGGAAAGGGGCAGGGGGTGGCCAGTGAGTGGCCAAATAAAATGCTGGGTCCCGTCCCCACCATTGCAGGGCTTTTGTCTCCATACTGGGCATGTCCTGGCTACTTTTCAGAATAATCAGAAGGAAGTGCAGGATTGAAGGGGAGAAGGACTTTATCCACTGGGCTGCCTTTGCTCCACAGCATTTGGTTTCCTTTCAAGTAAAGGCAAAAGTGTTTTTGTTGTCATTGGAAGTTTAATTTGCCTTTTGAAAAACAAGCAAGAAATGTTGTTGAAAAATTCACACTTAAACTAACTTTAGAAATATTTTTTAAGTTAATTTACCTGGGAAATAACAATTCTTGTTCACGAATAGCAAGAGGAAAACATCATGTTTCCAAGCAGAACCTCACAAGTATTTTAAGACTTTGCTCTTTGGTACGGGCATCTCACTGTTTTGTAATGAATAGGAAAAAGTGGGAGAATTTCTTGAAGCCATTTCTTATTGCTGCTGTCTCCTTAGCAGTGTCCTAATGGGAAAGAATTTTGTGAGTACTGGGATGCAATGTCAGGATCAGGTGTGGGGGGTGGCTAGACTCCAGTACTGGGGTGTGCTCTGTTATCCTCAAGGTCACTGGAGAGCTGGTGAAGGCAGGAACTGGGGCATGCATAACTGGGTCAGGCACATGGAAGTTACAAGAGAGCCAGAAATTGCTCCAAAGTTAGGGAAAAGAATAAGCTGGAGAACTGAGCTGGAGTAGTGAGCTTCATTTGAATCATTGGATATGCTCTCCAAAACATTTTCTGTCTGCTGGCATATCTGTGCTGCATGTATGCACTGGCATCTCAGGAAACCAAGGGGAAATAATCTGGGAGTAAGAATGACCACCACGTCATAGCTGGCTGGACTGGAGCTGCACTGGAATAAGGAATCCTGTGGATGGACTTAACATCATTTCCCTGCTGGAGGGAGGTTGTGAAGCACCAAAGGGCTGTACAGGGCCAAGGCATTTTGGCATGCACTGGGCAGGGGTGGAATTGTAAGGGGGTAGCACCATCTCCATCAGGAGGCACCACGAGGTGCATGGAAAAGACCTTTTCAGAGAGAGGAGGGCTGAGAAATGTCCTGCATGCAGAGAGGTGAGCAGCATCCCTGCACCCTGGGCAGCACAGGCTCCTGCAGGCACTTCCTTCCTCCCTCATTCAGAGTAAATGGAGGAAAAGATGGACCTGAGAGGAAAGAGCGTGTGGATTGAAGCCTGGCATGCAACATGTGTTGTAGGAGGTGGTTATGGTGCCCCTGCATTGGCTTGGCCACATGATACATGCAGCTGTATGTCACACGCCTGGCATACAGCTGTCTGACTTTCCTTTGGCTGTAGTCACCCAGGTCACCCCAGCATGCAGGTTTCTTACAGATACATATTTAATGGAGTTACCCTTGGTTATTGCCAGGAGAGGGAGGTTTGTTGGATGTGATCCTCTGCAGGAGGTTGTTGGATGCTGGTGAGATCTCTTCTATCCCCTTACTGGTGCTCAGCCAGGGCTGGGTTCACTCTCTATCCCCAGAGCACTATTAAGGGCAGCCACCCCATGGGACAGCTGGTCCCTCTTCAACACCTGCAGGATAAGCAGCAGCTCACCAGGCCCCACACTGGCCCCCTTTGCCCCAAGCTGAAGTTGCTGTACATTTGCAGCAGCCCAGCAGGACCTGGCCTGGGTGAGTTAAGAAGAGAGAGTTCTGTTCAGCAGTGCAGAAGGAGGCAGGGGGGCCTCCTGACGAAAGAGCACAGTTCAGTTTCTCATCTGGCAGACAGCAACAAAATGATAGTGTTCTTGTTCTGGAGAGTTCCCCAACCATGTAGAGAGTGGCACAGGGGAAGGAGCTGCAATATGATGCCTCTCCAACTGAGTGCAGCCCGGAGAGTAAAGCAGCTGGGGCCATTAACTCTCTAATCTCCCCCTTTTCATTACATCGGAGTCTCTGAGTTTTGTGTTACACCACTTGCCTGTGGCAGTATCCTGGAGAGATGAGGCTCCACTGAGACTAATAAAAAGGAAATGATTTGTTTGAAAATTATTGGCTCAGACATATGAAATTTTGTGCAGAGGCTCATCACTGCCCACTGCAATGGGCACAGGAGACCTGCTGTGAAACGCAGCGCTCCAATGGATGAAACTCAGCAGCATGCTGGAGCTGCCTGCCTTCTCCCTGCTCCAGCTTCCCTGGGGAAGGCAAATTCTGCCTGGCTTTCTGGTGTAGCCATGAGCTGTCCTGGATCAGGCTTTTTTTTGGCTACTGGGTGCTACCAAATTGTCCAGATAACTACTTGCTGTGAGGGGGCTGCCTTTTAGTGGGGCAGGGACTGCAGACCCAAGGGCAGGGGGTTCCCCCTGCTGCAGTGCCTCAGTTTACAGGGCACTGGTGGGTGTCCAGAGCTGCCGTCTTTGCTACAAAAAAGAATTCTCTTCATCTTGCAGGCAAGATGCTTGCTAGTGTGTGGGGCCCCGTTTCCCATATATCCTGTCTTCAGCTCAAAAGGCTTTAATTGCTGCCCTGTGATGTGCCAGCCTTGCCAGAATCCCATGCATGGCCCATAAGACAGCCACAATCATCCCAGGCTGAGCAAACCTCCAAAGGTGGGACTTGCCCACCATTCTCATTGTGCTTACACTACAGCTCGTGCAGTTGGCAGGTCAGAGGCAGCCTGGCCCAGTGGAGAATTGTGTGTGTGTGCATGAGTAGTGGCACAAGAGAAGTGGTGCCAAAGTGAGGCTAGGCAGGGAGAGACTGCTGTGTAAGCAGCAGCATGAGGTGGTTCAGACACTTCAAAATCTTCCTGTGCTTCTTCTTCCATCACTATCCCATCATCACAGAGAATCTGTCGCAGAGGTGTAGACTCAGCATGTCCCTTGCCTGCTGGAGTTCAGAGGGGATCCCCAGCAGAGCCAGCTTGCTTTCCCTTCACCCTCCTTCTGAGTGGTTTTCCACCCCATTTTTTTTTTTGCCTTTTAAAGCAGATGGGAAAAACTGGGTTTAGAGGTCAATAACTCAGCTATGTCCATACAGAGGCTGGTCAGAGAGGGAGGATGGACACAGTCTTCCCCCAGCCTTAGGGAACCCCCAGCCCGGTTCCCCTCCAGGAATGGCATTGCAGGCAGGAGTAAGCGAATGAGAAGAAATTGCCCTGACTTAGCAAGAGGTCATGCAGAAAGATCCATGCTGGCAGACAAGACAGTGTGCTAAAGATAACTGTTTGACAAACTATATTTACTCTCTCTTTCTGGGAGGACTTACAGGGGATTTGGAGCATTGTGCTAATATAAGCCATCCAGTGCCTGCGGTGGAGGAAGCGCCTACTCTGGGCTTCTTTGCGCTTGTGTCTTTACAAGCCTTGAGAGGGGACACTGCTGAAAATAGCCTTGTCTTCTAATTGTATTCTTGGGAATGCTAATCAGCAGGCTTGTTCTTTCCACCAGCAGCAACTGGGCAGCAACACTGTGTGATCAAATGCAGATGTTTCCCTCCCCACCACCACCATTTCTCTTGCCAGCAGCACTAGTTGTCCCTGCTCGTGTTCCTTGCTGACCAGCACAGAAGGTGACCTATTTTGGAGGGTCTCAAAACCAGGGAAAAGCCCATTGTCCTTGTTTTCTGGATGTTCTGTGAAACCTCTGAACTGTAGCTGGCTCTCTGCCTTCCAGAACACCCCACCTAAACAAAGGCAATGGTGGGTAGTGCTGGACAAAGGGACAATAGAGAGAACCCTTCAAAACAGTCATGATTTTTCAGCTGATACTCAGTAAGCTTTCCATCACACAGGAAAATAGGCACTTGAGATTTTGAGTATGCAGTAACCATGACAAATACAGAAGTACAAAAACAGCTTTAGGCAGCTAGAAAGAACAATACCAAACAAACAAATTAGCCATCTGTACCATCTCTAGCTCCTGAAAGTAAACATAAACACAGACCAACATTGAAAAGGACTGTACTAATAATAAATCAATTAGCTCCACTGGTCCTTGGAGACAGCAGGGGGGTGAGGGGCAGATTTCTCCCTGCCTCCCTTCAGGTTGGATCTCTGGGCACAAGAAAAACTCTCCTGAGGGTTGGAGAGTAAGGATCAGACCACCAGGCTGCTCTCACTGTGAGTGACAGCAGGAGTAACACTGTGGAAAATCTTCACCCTGGGGGGAGGGGAAGAGAATGTCCAGCATTCATATTTCAGAGACTTCCTTTCCCAAGCCCCAGCCAGTGAGGGTCTTGTGATCCTTTCTTTCTCCTCTTCTTCAGGCTCAGCAGGGTGTTGGGAAGTTTATAAATACAAGCAACTGTTTGCTCTAATCCAGCTTTGACCATTTGACAAGTAGTGCACCCGGCTCCTCTTTCCTTACTCCCAATTTATCCATGATTGACTTGCCCATCTTGTGGCTACCATTCATAATACTCAGCTTTCTCCATTTCTTACTGATGTCTCCTTATATGCCAAACACCCACAGAGAGCTGCCTTTAAAAAATAATAATCCTCTTGAGGTGCAGAGGCACCAGAGTGATGTGGGCTGGGTGAGGGCAGCAGCACAGCCCTTTTGGGTGCTTTATGCTTCTCTGCTCTGCACCATGGGTGTGTTATTCCAGAGAAGAGTGAGAAGGAAAGGGATTTGTAATAAACTACCTCTCTATTGTGGGAGCCTGAACTCCTCTACAGTGTGAAGACCAAGACATTTGCCCTGTAAAGGAAATCTATCATATTCTAAAAAAAGGGAGCCAGACCCTTAGTACTGCACACCAGAGCTGTTTTCTTCCCAGACACCTCAGAGGTCAGTGTACAGTGCTGCATCCCACCAGCTGGGAAAGGATAGTGATAGGACATGTCTCCATGGACACTTCTCAGGGCTGCTGACTGGCTTCCACTTCTGAGTCCTCTACGCTGTCCCCAGCTCCTGTGACAGGTGCAAGGGCTGTGTGTGAACTGCATTGCTCACCTCAGGGGATACGAAGACGAGAAGTTATGCAAGGCATGCTTGCAAAGTCACATTGCCATCTCATTGCTGGTGAATTCTGCAGGCATGAAGGAATTTGCTGTTACTGTAAAGTTCTGCACTAGCTGTGCCTAATCACATCCCTTTGGGGAGGGCACAAGCAAGTGAAACTTGAGTTGGGGGCACAGATTTGGAGAGCAATGCAGACTGGAGGAGAAAACAAACACACCCATTAAAGGGTGGCCTAAAATCTGTCACTGTCAGAAAAAGAGCAACAGCCGCATCTGTCTAATAGCACATACCATTGGGGTAGGAACTCTTTACTGGTGCATGACCTTCAAGTCATTGCCAGGAATAGATTTTGGCTCAAATTTCAACCCTAAGTAAAGCATCATCTCCTGTCATGATTTGGAAGCTGAGGCATTTCAGTTTCCAGAAACAAACAAAGCTCACAGGAGGCCGCCCAATGGCCCTGGCTGCTGCAAAGCCCAGCATGGCAGCAGCTCCAGAAACAGCTGGGCTCTGCACTTTGGAAATGATATAGGGCAAAGGGACTCAATGGACTTCATTCCCCCTGGCCTTGTCTTTGTACGTTGTGCCTGTGCACTGTCTAGTCCTCATTGAAGCTGATAATGCAGCTGCATCTTTTCTCCTAGTATGTAAGAAAAAATCTTTTCAGTCTGTTGAAAGGACTGAGTATTTTTAAGAGTGTCATTTGGTTGTTGTCTCAGGCTCTTGCTGATGGTTTCCATACCAGAACTGTGTTTCTTTCCAAAGATTCTGAAACTCAACAGCTGAAGGGAAGCACAGGGAAGAAGGCTTCTCTTCAGTTTAGCAGAGATGCACAATGGGACCCAGGGGCTGAACAGCCTTCTATTTTCCACAGCAGCTGTCACCTACAAAACAAATTAATCAAGTCCCCGTCTTCAACACCCTCTAACCTGTTTTATGATGGTGGCTGAGGAACATGGAGTGCTTTGCGCTAAATGGAAACAGCAGCCCAGTGAGTGGAGAACAATGTTGAGGGTGAAGGGACACAAACCTCCTTCCAGGTGCCCTGCTAGCCAGGTCGCAGGCACCAGCTCTGCCCCAGGCAGTGCTGGACACTGCTTCCCTCCTGCTTTCTGAGATGGCAGTATCCTGTTCTGGCAGTAAGAGAAGGTCCCTGCTCCCAGCAGGGGTTGGAATAGCACTTAGAAATGGGGTCTGGCTCCCCTATCTCAGCAAACTAAGGTCTGGATTTACTTCCTCAGACCTAGCAGCTCACAGTGGCTGGCAATGACAAGGTCATGGCCACACAAGCTTGTGTTCCTCCAGTGATCTTCACAGGTGGAGGCAGACAGCATGGACACGTGGCTGAGAGAGTCAAAGGGTAGAAACAGCACATGAAGGCCCATGCACACTCTGCCTCTCACAGCCCAAAAGTTCCCAAACCAGCCTCAGGAAGCAAATATTTTGCTTAACATCACCTGAAATGAGAGGTTTCAGTTCAGTGAAAAGCCGTGCCTGATACACACCCAGAAACTGGGGAACTAAAATGAGAATCAAGATGAACTCTGGAGAGCACATGCTGGTGGTGCAGGGGAAGACTACTGCTTTTACCTCTGGTACTTAAACCACTATACCTTCAGGAGCATTTTCTGTGCTTGTTTGAAATGTCACTTCAGCAGCCTCTGAGGAGAATTCATGCCTTTTATTGGTAGCTGTGTCTGCTCATTCTGCCTAGCAAACTCCAAATCACAGGGGACACTACCCACCACAGAGGCAGATCGGCTATCTGGCAGCCTTTCAGAAACAGAGGAGCAGAGAATATTTAGAAGGACTGTTTAACTTTCTAAAGCCTAGCACCATTAGCTGGCTTCACCCAGGAGAAGTGCATACTGCTGCTGTATAGACCCACCATTGCAGCTACTTCACAGAATCACAGAATTGTTTGGTTTGGAAGGGACCTCTGGAGATCATCCAGTCCAACCCTCCTGCCACAGCAGGGTTGCCTCAAGCAGGTGACACAGGAAGGCATCCAGGTGGGTTTTGAATGTCTCCAGACAAGGGGACTCCACGAGCTCCCTGGGCAGCCTGTTCCAGTGCTCTGCCACCCTCAATGTAAAGAAGTTCTCCTTCATGTTGAAGTAGAACTTCTTGTGTTTCAGTTTATGGCCATTGCTCCTTGCCCTGTCACTGGGCATCACTGAAAAGAGTTTGGCACCTTCTTTTTGATACTCACCTCTGAGATGTTTATATGCATTAATGAGGTCTTCTCTCAGCCTTCTCTTCTCCAGGCTAAACAGGCCCAGCTCCCACAGTCTCACCTCAAAAGAGAGATGCTCCAGACCCCTCACCATCTTTAGGCCTCTGCTGGACCTTCTCCAGGTCCTCCTCATCTTTTTTGTGCTTGCCTCGGCTACTCTGGTGTAGCAAGGAAATGTATATAGGAAACCATAAGGGCAGACATGAGAGGTTTCACTGTGCACCACTATAAATGAGCATGAGGTGAGTGGCAGAAGTCTACCACGCCTCATAAAAGTTCAGTGCAGCTGGATGTAAGCATGCTTCTTCCAAGTTCCTAAGAGAAATCTGAGCAAGGAAAGCCTAAGTTGTGCCTAGTCATCCTTGTCCTTTTCCAGTGGAAGTGGTGGTAGGCATGGATGCTGTTATCTGCAGCCCTATGTTCCCTGCTGGCATTAGGATGCTTAGCAAATTCTGGGATCTAATGTTCTTCCAGCAGGTAATGGATGACCATGTAGGTGAAATTCAGCATAAATGGAGACGGGAAGAAGGTGCTCTGCAGGAGGAGTCTGTGGTCAGCAGGAGATACAGTGATACTTTAAGTCCATAAGAATGTTGTCAAAGCTGACAGAGCACCAACGTTGTAGTAGCTAAAGAAAAGTAAGGCCTTCATAGGTTTAGGTCTAATATCTTACACAGGCATACTAATGACTGGTGCTTTTTATCCTTCTGAAAAAAGTTGATGCACTTGAAATTGCCTGGAGTAGAAGACCTAATGGTGCTCCTGATGCTTCAAGGAAGCCTGCTCCTGGGCATTTTTGGAGACCGAAACCCGCAACAGTTACCCGCCGTTAGTGGCCAGGAGCTTTTTGCGTGTGCAATAAATGTCAAACAGACAGGGTTCAGTTTATTACCACATCCAACAGGTATGACAGATGCCTTGCAAACCTAGGAGATAACTCCTGATGGTTAATGCTCTCACCCTAGGTTAATGCCTAGTCACCATCCATATCTGTACGTTTGGATAAAGAAGAGCTGTGTATTTGAGGATTCTCAAACCTTGTATCTCCTTTATTCATGCCTTTGAAGAGATCCTCTCTTACAGCCATACATATAGACAGGGTAAATCTGTGCCTTCCTTGGGTCTGAGTTCTTCAGGATAGAAGAGGTGCAATCAGGAGTACTGAGAGGGTTTCTGTGGCATGGCAAAGAAAATTCTTTAGTTCACGGATCATTACAGAGCTCCTGAAAATTAAACTCTTTTTCATATATAATGAACTGTGCATGTCCATTGCAGCAATAAAAATATCAAAAGTAGTACTAAGAGCTAATGTGGGCCATAAATACCAACTTGTATTTGTAATATTTTCATAGGGCCATTATAACTGAAATATAAATGGAGGTTTTATTTTAAACATTTAATATTAATCAAATGGTTATGAAAATACATAACAAACATCTGTGACATACTTATTGCCTAAAAAATAAAAATTAAATGGGTGATGAATTCTTGTGAAAATTTAATTTGCAGAAGAAAGAACATTGCATTATTAAGACATAATTATATCATCAAATATTTACCATTATTTTCTGGAATCAATTTTATTTTTATTTTACACAATAAAACAGTGGCTACATAAAGCAGTAGGCTGGGGCCTATCCAAACACTGTTTGTCCCCCCAGGTTGAGCAGGAAATATGCTTTTAACTCAGGTTTTGCTGCTTTGTTTCACTGCTGTCCTCTAACAGTTCCAAATGCTGCATTTGGAATCCTGACATCTCTTTTTTGTTACTCAGTCAACACCAGTAAATTATTCCAACCCACATCTCTACAGAGAATAAATAAAGTGATTGCAAATTCCTTTGCAGACCTGGGTCAGTGGGTGAACAACACTGGCTGTCTGCTGGGTGCTGTCACACAGCAGCCACCTTCATTGGTGCTTCTCACCACAGAAGCAGTGAGACGACAAAATCAAGCTGAGAATATCAAGCTGATGTCCCCTTCCAGCCAACAGCCAGACTGAGGCTGCTGTCAGGGGTACATCTAGCATAGGGTGACACCCACTGATGGCCATACCCCTGCACTCTGTGTTTTATTCCTAGTCATGTGCTATGGTGTATTTCCTAGCTGCAAGTCTGCTAGCTGAAAGGATTAGGATCTTTCCTAAGATGCTCCTGCAGAGGTGTAGGATCCTGATGGGATTTCCATGCAAACAAGACATGCCCTGCGTATCTGGGCAGGGTTAGTGAGGAAAGACCAGCCCAGGTTGGACCATCACCCTTTTGAACCAAAGGTTTAGGTTCCAGGATGGTTGTTTTTCTATCAGGTTTTGCAAGGCACAGTTGCTGTCACCCAGTTTTGTGTTGCAATTGTTTTAGACAGCCTTTGCTCAGCTTAGCCAATGCTGAGAGACATAAAGGGTTCTTTGGCTTTTTTTAGGTTAATTTGGAAACTTCACTGATTATACACCTGCCAGCATAATTTACACCTCTGAGGACTGGGTTGATTAGAGAATCAGTGTGAATGATTTATTTTATTCATTGAAGGCAGGGCTATGAGTGTGCTGCAGCCTGCGACTAAGCTGATATTTCCTTTAATTATTCAGCTGGGTCCCTGGCAAGCATGAACTGAAGCTGCACAAACTCTCTCAGCAAACATTTCTGGTAGTCCAACCTTCAGCAGTCCTGCCAAGCCAAACCAATCCCCTCTTGTCTTCTAGCTGCAAGCTTGGGGTTCAACACTGCACATGTGTGCACACTGCACATGGGAGCAGCTTTTTGACTGTGGAGGGAGGCAAGAGACCCTAGTGGCTGATGCTAGTGGCAACAAGGGGCTGAGCACAGGACAATGGGCATTACCCCTCTTTTCAGGGCACTGCTGTTACCCAGGTGGCAAGCCCATGTCTTTTCTGCCTCTTGGGAACTGCCCTAGTGCCTAGAGAGGTCAAAGGAAAAGGAGAGCAGCAAGGAAGCAGACAGTGCTGGATAGTGCTGCTATTATTTATGTTGTTAATGAGGAGCGTAATGGAATAGAAAGTACACTTTAAAATCTGTGACTTCGTCCAGGTGGAGAAGCACAATTTGCAAGCACTTTGTAGGGCTGGAAGTCAAAGTGGTCTTGGCAAATGGGAGAAAAGGACTGAGATCAATAACCTGAAATTCAATACAGGGGAGTGCTCAGCACACACTTAGAAGGAGGACTCAAACAAGGAATGATGCTGTGGAGGAGCGCCAGGCTGGCAGCAGCAGAGTAGAGTGGGTCTGGGTGAGTGGCAATGCAGAAGACAGAGGTTTGGAATGGAGAAAGGGCCAAGTGGGAGGTGCCAGAGGTCATGTCAGATGTGGATTTGGGGAAATCACCATTTCTCCCTCATCAAGACTGAGCCAGGCAGAGAACAGCATCCTGCTGGTCCAGGGATGATGCAGGTGAGGATCATGGGGCATGATGGTAGCCTGGAAGACCTGCCTTGCAGTGAGAGATTGAAAGAACTGGTTTGTTCATGATGGATGACTGAAGGATGAGGGCAGATGTGGTAGCATGTCAAATATCTAAGGACTGCCATTAGACCAACCAGTCTTCAGGTTGGCAGAGAAGTTGAGCTCTTTCTCAGTCGGAGTGAACTGGGTTACAGCTAGAGAAAAACATGCTGTAACCAGCAAGTGAGGTGAGCCCTGGTTGAGGGCTGTTCCCATCACCAAGGATATTTTCAAAAGGTTAAACACATATCAGTCGGGGATATCAGCTAGAAAGAGAGGGAAGGGGAGGGGAAGAGGAGCTGGATGGTCTCTTGAGCCATACACGTCCACGACTGCAGTGACTCAGATTGGGGCAGTGCCCAAAATGTGTCTGGTGAATTCCACACGTGCCAAGAGTGACTCCTAATGTTGTCCTAAAATGGTACTTGGTTTTAGCAGAGAGGTCATACCTCCTTTAAAATGTGATATTTAGGGTATCAACAGCATTCGTATCCCCAAAAGCACAGGCAAGATTTTTCATATTTGAAATTATTTTCTGCAACCCTACATCAAGCCTGGCTGATCAAAGTTTCTCCGCTGGCAAGACTACAATGCAGGCAGTGCCAAAGCTAACATATAAGACAAATTATATGATAAGTCACATTAAATATTGTTTCATCTATATCCAACACTAATACAGTAATATGTAGAACAGTAACCTCCTTCCTCAAAAATAAAATGAGAAGTGCCAAAAAAAGAGGTACCAGGAAGAAAGCAGAAGCAATTCAGCATTGGAATTATTAACTAGGAAATGGGGGTGAGGCTACACTGAGTGAAGCTGATGTGTAGAATGGTTCAAGTTAGCCAGTGACACAATAAAAAAAAGCCTGCTGTTTCAGGCACGGTCTGGTTAATCATCAAGAGGATTAGGTACAATAGACTCAGGGATGTTGGAGAAAGTAGGCTGCATTTAGACTAGGAATGAAAATGTTTTCAGGTGTTGTAATTTCAGCTAAATTCACTCACCTTTTCTACCCTTCTTTGTAAATGTAGTCTATGGGGCCTTCTGCAGCCTGAGCTGTGCTGTGTTGGGTAACCTTCATCTTCTGCCCCCGAGGATGGATCAGAAGTAGCACATGCACGTCAGTACATTTCACTATCTATTATATATTTAAAGAGTTAGATCTTCTGGTAGGAAAGATAGCTCAAACAGAGAGAAGAGTGCACATCATGATCACATGGTGAAAGAAACCAAACCAAAAAGAAAACCAGGTTTTGCTAACAGTTGCCTTTGCTTGTAAGCCCCTTCTGCCTGCCACTAGGCGGTAACTCCCTGGCTTGCTCGTGTTTCTTGTCATCCACCATGGCCCCTGTGCTATTTCTTGCTCTGTTTCCCCAGTTGGCTGGGTTGTGCCCCAGTGCCTTTTATGGCAGGGCAGGTGAGGCCAGGGCTTCAGCTGTGCCCCCAGCCTCTTGCTGCTGCCCCCAGCCCGCCTGTGCTCCTGGGACAGGCGGTGGGGCACAGGGAGGGTATATTTAGCTCACCAGGGAGGAGGGCTATAGCATGACATCAGCCTGGCTGGTTCCTTGCAGCCAGGCCACGCTCCATCACCTGCCCTACACCCTTGGCATCAGTGGCTGGCACCGCCCCGGTCACCCGCTCCTGCTCTGACGCAGGATCCGGCCAGCCTGCGAAAACAAATGGCTGAGTGCCCATGTGCTCCACTGTGCACAGGGCAAAAGCCAGGGCAAGCCCTGTCACTCACCCACTGCTGTTTTGGCAGCACTGGTAGATATCAGCATGGGTTGGGAATTTCAGTCCCTGCCTATCTCCAGTGACAGGCCCTGGTGCCCCCAACACGCTCTGGCTGAGTGTGGCATTTATTGATAGTTATTCCAGGGCTAGGAGCGGGCTCAGAGTTCTGCAGTCACAAGGAACACACATCCCTCTGGGTTTATCCTTCTGATTTCACTGTGAGCAGCATGACAGGAATAGTGATTCCAGCTTCTCTGGTGTGGTGAGCTCCAGGCATCCACGTCTTGAAGCAAGGCAGAAGAGCCTCAGCTTGTTTCAACTCCCTAGGCTAGAGGCTTTCCCCTCTGTTTGGCAGCCAGGAGCAATGTCTGACAGCCAGAATTTTTTTCCCTGTCTGGAATCAGGGCTTCAGCAGATGTTAGGGGTATCTACTGGTCCTTAACTGCAAAATGGGCCAGGCCCTTCCAAAGGAACCGAACACAGGCAGTGAAACATACACTTTGCATTTTTGAGATTAATGAGGCTTCATTCACATGTGACACAGATGGCTGGATTTTTGGTAGTGCTGAGCACCTATGACTACTACCACATTCACTCCGAACATGTTGGCACGCAGAGCTCTGGAAAATTAGGCCATGTTTCTCCAGTGCAAAAGGCTTGTTGATGTGTGGGGTATCAAATGTGTAAAATTATTTTCGCTCTGCTTCTTAATAACAATAAAAGGATGAGCCATAATTACTTTCTGAGAATATTAAAATTCTAGACATGACACATTTTCATTGTACAGTAAATCTCTACAGCACAATTAAATGCTCTCCTTTATTACAGAATAGTGATGTCTAATAACTCCCAAGCTCAAGTTTCACTGCAGTATTTATAATTCACATCCCTAATAACATTTTCCCATTTAGCAGTCTGGGGCAGGTGCCACAATGTGTTGTACAGCACGGGTGCAAGTAATGAGGTGGGGTGATGTCATTGTATAGTGTTCCTCCTATGGGAGCTAAAAATACTCTCCCTCTTTCTCACCTTTCATCATTGCCTGCTTCTTCCTGCCTGATGCTTTGCACCTGTTTCCATGGCAACAGCTTCTATTGTAGCCCAGACCCTCATGCAGATGTTGTCATTGATCCAACACCTTGCGGCAGCTTTGATGGTGCATTGTCTTCTTACTTCCCACTCTCACGTCTCTGTTCTCCCTCAGAAAGGACGGGCTGGGAATGCTTCCTCCTGTTCAGAGCCTTTGATATGAAGGAGGAGAAGGGAGAAAGTTATCGATTCAGCTTTATAACCAATTGTAATCCCTCCTGGAGGGCTTTCTGAGAGCTAAAATAATATGCCACAGAACCAGTTAGAGGTTTGCTTGTGTGGTTGTTAAAATGGGTGCCTTAAAAAGAATCAGCCTAATAGAGGAGTCAAGAATGATTAGCACTGGTAGACCATAATTAAAACCTCTCTCTGACAGGGCACAGAAAACTGCTTTGCTGGGGGATGCTGCTGCTTTACTGCTTGCACAGTCTGGTCAGAGGCTTTTTTTTTTTGGCTATTTTCTTTCTTCTGCTTTTTTTCCCCTTACTAAGTGCCTAGGGAAGTTTCCACATTTTGGCTCTGTTCATTGTTCAAACTCTCCCCACGCAGGCTTGTCACTCCAGCTTGACTTGAAGGGAAAGGGAGGGAAGCAGCAGAGCTCTGCTAGGAAAGCTGCACCATGGATTACTGCTGAAATGAAATGTAGCTGTAAGGAAAAAAAAGCAGAGAACAAGGAAATTCTGCTTAATCACCTATTGTCTGCAATTGTTTTGCATTCTTCACCTGTCACTCCTTGCTGGAGTCGGACGTTTTTCTCCTGATGATGAGAACCTGACAGATGGATGGTAATGAATGTGTAACTGAAAACCTGGGCTTTTGCATCTGCATTATTTATTCACCTAAAGCAAGAAGTGCTCTATATTTAGTGTATGATGTCAGCACCTTGTTTGCATCCTTAGAAATTGGCAGGGAGCCACATCTCACATGACATATGAAATCACTGATAAATGCTTCTTTTTACTGAAAGAAAAACAGCTTAATAAATGCAGCTTTTTTCTGCTTTCATCTCTTCCCTCCCCACCACACTCCCTTCCCCGTCTGGGATTTGTCTCTCCGTGGCAGAGCTCAGCAGCATCTGTGAAGTGGAAATGAGCGGGCAGTACTGCAGATCAAAATGAGGCTGTGGGTAAGCTCGGGAAGTTGCTGCCCTCCCAAGCCCCCCTCTGCTCCCCCCTCCCAAGTCCTGGGGCTCTGCCAAAGAACTAGCCAAGCTGGGAAAAGGAAAAAGGGAGAGAGGGAGAGCCTCCTCCTCCACCCACCACAGGCTTTGTGGGGATGCTGGTATTCCTGGTATGTAATGAGTTTCAGTTGGGTTTTAGCAGGCAGGGAACAGGGGACAGCCCGGGGTCTCACGTGTATTGCTCGGTGCAGAAATGGCACTGTGACCAATGCCAGCAGTTTTCTGCTTTGGACACGTCTTTGGTGCAAGTGTCCAGCAACAAGATCTCACATTTGTGCTTTCATAGGGGAAATGCAGCCAGGGCACATTCCTGCGAAGCCAAAGGCTGGGAAAAAATAGCAAGTTTTATGTATAAAAATATAGGTTAGAGTGCCAGATCTTCATCTGCTGTTACCTGGCAGGGCTCCATTGAATTTCCATGCACCAGTTCAGGCCATTTCAGGGTCTGATTCTTAATTCAAACATGGTGCAGGTTAGGAGGGTAAAGAAGACCAGTACAGCTCCTAGCTCACAGGAGCCCATCCCAACCCCTTAGGGCTAGTTCTCCAAAGCTGGCAGATGCCATGGTTCCACAGCCTATCTTGGCTTTCCATAGCAGCAGTGATAAGACCTGAAGGGAGCTGGAAATGTAGCATCAACAGATCCCAAGGTTACAATCTGGGGCCTGAGTGGGAGGCTGCCTCAGATAAAGAGCACAGTTTGCCATGGGGCCAGTGTCCCCAGCAGTACCAAGTGAAACATGAGAATAAATTTAAAATAGACAGCTGACCCATAGAAACAATCAAACTGTTTACTTTGGAAAGTATTTCTTGCAGTGAACAAAACCAGTTAGTGTGAAGGCAAAGATCTCCCCAGCATTTCCCTCCCAGGGTTTAACATTTCTGCTGCTGAGGCAGACCCAGTAAGAAGCAGAAGAGGGAAGATAGCCTTGCTGCAGAGCTGCTATGCTGCAGATGAATGACTTTTCCTATTAAACAAGCCCATTCAAGCTTCCTTTACACAGCCATTTTCTTGATGGGTTTGAACAATAATGAACCAGGATTAAAAAAACCTGCCCCTGAGAAATTCAGGCTGCTTCAGCAAATGAGATCAAATAAAGTTGGTAGTATCATGTGGCCTGCTAATATTCAGAATTGACATCAGTGTATCTTATCAAGCTTATTCAAACCAGCATTTTGCTTTGGTTTGTTGAATAGGGTGACTTGCAGGTTAAGCATCTGTTGGGGGTTACATGTCCTTTTTTTTTCGTTTCTTAGTGGAATTTTTCCCATTTAGCTGAGAGAAAAAGCCTCGATGACTGGTACATCATTGGTACTTTAAAAGACAAAAGTTTCGGCTGAGCCCCGGGGGCAGTGGGAAGGGGAGCGAGTTGTTTTTTTTCCCTGGGTCCTTCTGAGAAGGCAACACAGACACTCTCGGAGCTGTTTCTGCTGGGAGAGGAGGTTTTTTGCCATCATCCAGACAGAGCGGCTGTTTCTTCTGCTTCTGCTTCTTCCTTTCCGTTTGTGGCCTC
>VWYI01046528.1:0-20005 GCA_013399455.1 Anthoscopus minutus | reverse complement strand
GAGTCCCTGTTCTGTTCCGTTGTTAATACTGTAGTTATTGTTGTTGGTTTACCTTAATATATATATATATAAATAAAGAACTGTTATTCCTATTCCCATATCTCTGCCTGAGAACTCCGTGTTTTCGACATATAATAATTCGGAGGGAAAGGGTGGGGGCTTGCATTTTTTTCTGCCTTCCCTGACAGATAACTGTCTCAAAAAACCCGAACAGCATCAGAGAGACATTTGGGAGGAATTTAACAGAGAAAAGTGGGGACAGAGCACAAAAGGAAATTTTTTCAAGAACTTTAGCAAAAAACATCCTCCATAAAGGAATATGTGAGACAAGGTTTTAGATGAGACAGTTGTCCTCCAGGGAGAAACATCATGAAGTTGTTACACAGAAACTCGTTAAAAAAAAAAAAGCCAGCCAATGCCACAAGATGATATCTCAGTAGTCCCAGATGTTCTGTGTTCTGGGAAAAAGGAGGGAAGATTACTCTCAGAAGTTCACCCTGTGTTGGCAGGATACTGAAGGAAACTTGGAGTGAGTTTGTAAAATATAGAAAGATGCTGCTCCTTGGAGTAATGTAGGCAGCATCTATAAATAGCTAGCTGTCATTTTAAAAGGCTGAATGAAGCCTGATGGCCCATTTTGGGCAGGAACCAGTACAATGGCTGCCACAGGTCTGGAAATTAGTAAATCTGCATTTATTCCTGATCATGTATTGCATTTTTGGGAGATCCCAATACCATTCTGCCTCCATTCCTCTCTGTAACACTGGAAAATAACTTCCTGCTTTCCCCCAAGGTCATGATCCTTGCATGTTAAAAACTCGGGGTTTGAGTGGTCATTTGCTGTACCCCCACCAGCTTGCTCAGTGTCAGATACTTTGCTCCCTGTTTGGGCTTCAGCCACAGCCATGGGGCTAGTTGAGGACAGCTGCCTATACCTGAACCAAATCTTGCAGAATTGCCAATCACCATTAATACTTTAGAAAGCTGCAAGGAGCTCATCTCAGTGGTGCCTGGACAAAATGTTTTGTAGTAGTGTTAAAGCTGAGAGACCGTGACAGAAATGTGGGGAAGGGAAGAGGGACCCCACTGATGAGATGAAGCTCCTGAGCCTCCCAACAGGATGCTGAAGGGACTTGGGTAGCTGAGGACTTGTGTCTGCTGTCACCTCTGGCACTAGGAGCCATCTCCCAGGGAGTCACAGTCAGCACAGTCCTAACTACAGGTAAGACAGGGGGCAAGGGGAAGCCCCAGGTGAGAATGGTGAAGCAGCTTTTTTAACACATTACCTCCAAAATTTCCACTGTGATCAGATCTCACTTCCTTTGAGTGGAGAGTGGCAAGTGTGGCTGAGACAGAGAGCTGGGGGACAAGAGCAATGGCTGTGGCATCTCCCTGCATGTTCTAGTCATCTTAAAAGTCACTTGTGCAAGGGAAAAGACAAGAGCTGCCTGGGATGTAGCAGGGATAAAGAGATTTAATCTGAACCTGGAGGTATGGGAGGGATCTTGGGGGGATCTGGACCTGATCTAGTATAGCTTGCACTGTCAAATTTCCTACCACTGGCTGTAGGCCAACATCACAGTTATGTGACATGCAGACAGAGCACTCAAACACTTAAGCCAGTTTTACATCACACCTTTCTTTATTTTGGGAGGTTTTTCCATAAAGGTTCTCATTTCGGCGAATTAATCCCCTGTTTCACTGCAACTGATGTTCTGAATGTAACTTCAGCATCATTTAGCAGCCAAGAAAATGAAGTGAGAGAAGGCTGAATTGACAGCAGGCTGGGATAGCAGGGACACTGTCATGTGGCCCTATGCAGATGAAAGTCCACTGAGAGGGGGACTAAATCTGGAAAGCTGTGATTTCTTTTTTCCTCCTCTGGTGAAAGCTGAGAGATAACTCGCAAAGCTTTGCTCATGAGCAGAGGTGACAGAGAGGGTGCTCAGCGGATACAGCCTTTGTATCCTTTCAGCAGTTCCCTGGAGCATGAAACTGCTCTTTTCAGGCCAAAGCCATCAGGAATGGCATCTTATGCTTGCCATTTTTGATGAGAGGATTTAAGGGCCATCCCTAGCTCTAAACCCACAAGCAATTTGTTTTGATGCTCTGAAATTGCTGTGCTAAACCAAGAAAGATGGATAAAATGATAGGACATCAGCAACAGAGTTGGGTAGTGAAGTCAGATCTCTGTGACATAACCTTTCTCTTTGGCCCACAGCACTTGCATTTCAAGGCCTGCTAATATGGATCAATGATAGAGCAATTCTCTTACAGAGGGTCAAAAGCACTTCTCACATATTTTCACACTTTTTTAAAAACATTTTTAGCAATTTTAGCAATAACCTCTGTCTTTATTTCTCAAGCAAAAGGCAAGTTGCTTTGGTTCTTGGTCTTCATCTAGTATTTTGCTTCATGCGAAGCTGTAAATGAGAAAAGTATCTGCATATCCTTGAAGTTCCTAAACCCAAAGCATTTAATAAGAAATAAGCCATTAGTGACCGGCCATTCCTTTGCATCCAGAACAATTTCCAGTGGAAACCCTGACAACAATGGAATGATTCAAAGCTCACAGATGTTTAATGAAGATTTTCTCAGAATATCTAGTCAGATGGATTTCACAAGTACACTCTCTTTTCCATCAGACAAATATGATATATATTAGATTCACCTTTACCCATAAACCGTTTGAACAAGGCTTCATCAAAGAAACTATGCTTTTCATCATGCATTTTACTGGCAATAGAGCTGTGTCCAGAAGCACTCTGTGCTAATTCTTTTTCTTGTAAATACCCACAGGCTTATTGCTCATGCTCCCTCATTCAGAACCTTGTGGGCATGTAGGAAGGGGAACAACAGTTCCACACAGTTGTTGGTTCTGGTAGCTGCGGAGTCTTCCTTGCACTGAACTAGGGAAGAGAAGCAGCTTACTTCCCCCACACTTTTGGAGTTAAGCCTTAATTGCAAATGTGATGTCCTTCAATGTAATCAGTTATTCCCTTGTTCTGAGCTCTCCTAAGTGCCTGATTGACCTTCACTGTCCCTTCAGCTCTTTGTCCCTCCTAGCAACAGATAAGATAAAGCCTGTCACTGTGCAGGAGAGCTCTAACAGATCTTTCCTGTGTGCATTACATTGTGGCTGTTCCCTGACATTGTGCTGCCCGCCTGTCCAACTGTGGCTCTGATTGATGAGAGCTAGGAGAGGTTGTTTTAACAGACACAGCAGCCCTGTGACATGGGGAAAGGTAGGGTCAGCTTAGGCTTACCAGTGTAAGAAATGAAGGATGAAACAGTCACCTTGTGCGTCTTTACTGATGTGATGTTTCATGTCCCTTTCCCTATACCTTGCCTGACAGGGAACAGAAAGAAGAAGGTGTAATAGGACCTGCTAGAGTTTCCTTCCCTTTCTGCTTTGCCTTCCTCTCAGTCTCATCTCATCTGCCTTCCCTGCTCTTTCCTCCTCTTGTCCTTCTCATACCTCTTCCTCAGGTCTTTCCTAATTAAGATCTTAAACCCTGTTTTTCACACTGATCATGCCACTACTGTCATATTTGCAAATTCTTTTTTTCATTCCTTCTGCTTCCTTGTTCCTTTACTGTCTCTCCTGAGATAGCTTTTCAGGTCAAGGACTGCCCCACAGTTCAGACCTGTGCAATGCCTTGCCAAGCGTTGCTCCAGTTCTGCTTGGCCACAGCAGACAACAGAAATCTCACGTGCATCCCCACACTAATAAAGTTCATGAGCTCCAGTTTGCAGACTGAAGTCTCCTGCTGGCGATGGACTTTGTTACCTGTCAGGGCAGTGAAGCAGGCTGTTTGTGGTATGCCTTGTGACGGCTTGGCAGGAAGGAGCCTTTCCTTCCTGCTGCCAGCTACGAATGGGCTTAGGTGTTCATTTCCAGGACCATCTGATGGGTGCCCCTTCACAACTCAGCAATCAAGCCAAACTCCAAAGAGCAGTGTAGTTGCTGAATTCCAGGAAGTAGCTACAGGAGAACATATTGTTAGTTTGTCTACAAACTGGAGCAGCCTATGCAGTGCAGCAAGGATGGGGACAGATCTGGTGGGGTGAGTGGTGGTGCCTGGATCCTTGCAGTCAAGGAGCCTCGCCTGAGTATTCCCTCAGCCTCCTGAGGGGAGGCCAAGAGGGGAGCAGCTAGCTAGAGGCATCTGACAGGGTGGACAAGGGAGACCCTGGCAGCTGTGAGAGGAAGGAGGGAGTGGCTTATTCAGCTGATTAGCTGGTCCTCTCTGCTGTTTCCCGACTTTATAAGATCCTCAAGCCTTGAAGTGGAAATAGTGATACAGGATTGGACAACAGCTACCTAATTTTCTCCTGACTCTCTTGCACACCACCCACAGCTGGTGGGGTGAGGCTTCCCTGAACCAGCATCTGCACTGATACAAAGTCTGTCTGACAGGGAGTGGGCAGACTGAGGGAGTGAGCTTCTGGCTACATCTCTTCAGTCCCAGGCTTTTAGTTTGGGAAATCTCATCACTCTGTGCCTGCACCTGTGGTGAAGGATGCCTCTTGTTCCTGTTCTGGCTGCCAAGTAACAGACTGCTCCCTCAGTGCTCCAGAAGCACCCAAGACATTGTGGTGACAAAGACAGAAAAGATGCCAGCAACAAGATTGGAATAGTGCAGGATGTTTTGAGGCTGCTCAGTAGCACAGGTGAAACCAAGTCTTTCCATCTGGAGGCTAAGCAGCCAGGACCCACCTGGCCATGGGACAAGGGGAAGGGTGGAGCTGCAAGGGGGAGGTGTATGGCAGGACCTGAATCCTAGAGTTTTGCCCCCTCAGCAGGCTAACCACATCCTCCTCAGCCTGCCCTCTGAGAGGTGGCAGCAGCAAGCCCAGCTCTCCAGCACTGTGGAGCAGACAGAATGGAGGGGGTGTCATGGCTGCTTTGGTACCCTGAATCATCTGCTGCCCTGAGCCTCCGGCTAAGGGCCAGCCAAGCAATACCTACATCAGGCAAAAGCCTGGTCTGAGCAAGACCAGCTGCTCCATCACTACCACTGTGCCTGGCTCCTGTGCCAGGAAGCAGGATTGTACCATCTGCTTGGGCCAGGGGCAGCACAGGTGGCTGTGCCATTAGCTGACACACTGACCAGCCTTTGGGACCGGCGCTGCTGAGCTCCTGGGGAGCCATGGAGTGTGAGCACCACCTCGCACAGTGGCTGCAGTAAATGGGGCCAAGCAGGGACGGTACAGCAGCAAGACTATTGTGTTTCCCTGGACCACTGGCTTTTCTCTCCTTATATCCAGGCTTTGGAAAACACTGAGGTTCAGTCACACTGGGAGCCATGTGAGCACTGGGCTGTGGCCATCCTCTTGCTCCTGGGCTGTGGCAGGCTGACACCTACAATGACCTCCTCACCCCGTGCCCTTGGCACAGCTCTTGACATCAGATATCCCAGCTTTGCATAGTTGCAACTCCTACTGACTTGGATCAGAGCTTACCTTGAGGTCCTAGAGCAGTGGCACTGCTCAGGGCTGTTGTGTGATGAGAGTGACTCACCGCTCTGCTCCCGTGCTCCCTACCTTCGCCTTCATGCACAAAACATGTCCCTATTCCCATCTCCTTATCTTGTTTTCCACACAGCCTGAGCGAGCAGACATGTGAAGGGTGGCCTTGCAAGGACCTGGTCTGCACACATTTGCCAGGCTTCTCTTCCATTTAGTAGACACTGAAATAAAGAAAGAAGCTCTATTTCCAATCATTTAAGTCCCTTCTCCCCTGTCAATTGCAGAGACAGCTGGGGAGAAACAAGAATTTTCACCCATGTCTCATTTCTGGGAAGGCTTGCCTGTCTCACACCTGGGTGACTCCCTGCTCTCTGTACCTCCACTGCCCAGGGCACACAGGGCTCCAGATACCATGGGGCTATCTCCCTCCTGTTAATAGCCTGTCATGGCAGAATCCACTCGCCATGGCTGAGATTTAGCTATTTCCCTCAAGAGTCTGGTCAACATCAGATATGCATGTGTGCAACATTCATTTAAATCCATAATAAATGTGCACACACATTTTGTGTGGTGACTGGCTCCCTGACTCACACAAAAATGTATTTAAAATGGGCTTGGAGGCTGTCATTAAATTTCAAGGAACAAGGTCCACTCCTGTATGCCTGTGCACTAGGGACCTGGGGATGTACATATCATGAAAGACCAAACCCACGCCACCCTTACTGCATGCCCCCTCCCCAGCCACCTCCCCAAAATGAAGAAACACAAGACTCCAGCACTTTCTTGGTGGCGTAGACTTCCTGTTGCAATCCTCCTCTCCCTGGCCAGCACAGCAAAATCTGCTTAGCCTTTACTTTCTCACACATGTTTCAGATGTGCAGGGGTGTGATTGTAAACAATGTCATCGGCCGTGCCAGAGCTGTCTGCTCCTGCTGTGCTCCCTTCCCAGCACCCCAGGGGTTCCCGTAACAGGGCATAAAGCAAACAAAGCAAAACAGTGCAAAACAGTAATCTGCTGTTCCAATGGCATTTTTTTGTTTTTAGAAAATGTTAATGATAGGTTATGTGATTACCCTAGGTTTGGCTCCACTTACTCTTTATTAAGCACATCTGGTATTTAGTAACAGTGTAAGTAGCAGGAGTTTTTCTTGTGCACAAATGAGATTATCCAATGTTGCCATGCAGTATGGAAACTCCTCAGGGAAGCCAGTGAACTGCGTGGAGATACAAGACCTTCTTTTCAGCTGGGCATGCAGCCAGAATAGCTAAAAAATGTGGATTGGCACAGAGCTCTTGCCACGCAAACATTTCTGGAAATTTCTGTGTTCAGGCCTGCCAAATCCTTCCTATGTAACATGAGTTTCTGTCTTCCTCAGCAGCCAGTCTGAAGCCTGAGCTCTCCTGTACACTTTAAAAAGGAAAAATGAAAAAAAACTCCAAGGCAATCTTTCAGTCCTGTTTCCAGCATGCCACTGCCAAGCTAACAATTTCACTGAATTAAGGGGGATTTCCTAAAACATTTCTTTGAGCTATGTTGAGCGCAACATGTGGGAGACAACTGTGTTTCCTGGAGAAGAAAGGAGAGCTGTCTCACTCCTGGAGACTGCCTAATGTCTGACAGGAGAAAAACAACCAGCCATGACAAGAAAATGTTTTTTAAAACTTGGCACGAGAAGCAGGTTTTATTTATTTTGAATGCCTTTTCCAGTCTGGTCAATGTAGTGTATGAAGAGAGGGTTGGTGGAGAGAAGCTGGTGTTTTTGTTAGGGACCAGGGCTTGGAGTCAGGAGGTCTGGACTCTATTTCTGGCTCCTCTGTAGCCTTCCTGTGGGACTTGGGTGAAGCTCTTGGAGGTGAGTTGTTCCAGTCTCTGAGCTTCTCGATGCATTTAATGGGGATATTGTTTGCTGGTTTCATATGTGTTTGTGTGAACTCAGGCTCTGCGGCCAAAATTATTAATCCTCTGCGTTTCTTAGGGAAAGAACTGGGAAGGATATGAAGCAGAAAAGCAAATGTTCGTTTATTGCTTGACTGTGCTTGGCTGCTGATGTTGCAAGACACTGGCTTTTGGATCTTTAAACTTGGTTGCTTTGTGTCTAGGGATCTTTGTGGGTGTTCCTGACAAACTCCTGTCAGTTTTGCCTCTCCCACCACTAACAACGGGACACATGCATTTATACTGCAACTTTGTTGATGGTTTGATGGTACCCTTGGGAAGGAGTAAGTCCGGGTAGTTTCTAGACTTTTTCAAAGCGAAGAGAGAATTTAGTGCGAAGGCTGCCCATGAGCAGAGGGGACTCATTACAGCAACTTACAAGCACATTGTGCACTATTTCTACGTAGCCAGTGACCAGCTCTAGTGCCCAGGTTGCTCATGGCTGTCCTTCCTGTGGATCTGCTGGCAGTGCAGCAGGGTCAGGAAGGGAGTGTAAAAGCACCCCAACAGGCACTGCTGGCTGCTGCTTGGTGGCTCAGCTGTCCTCTGTGATGACCTTCTGATGCAATTTCCAGCCACAGAAAGAACATCTCATCCAAAGAGCTGATGTGACTCCAAGCTGCATACCAACATAAGTGGAAGAGGGGATCTGGCTTTGCTACTGCATGCTTTTGGCCACAGTAACTGTCCCCACTTCCAAGAGGGACAAGGGAAGGGGCAACCAGCAGCCCTTGATCTGTGCAGTACCCACAGCATTCTTTGGGAAAGTGGGGAAGGATTAGTAACAATGACAAATCAGGCATAGCTATGCAAAGGACAAACAGATAAGCTTGGGATTTTCCTGTCTGCTGACCCACCCTCTGATAAGCCAAACTAATAACTCTCGATGGGTTAGCTTGTGCACAAGCAGAGCTTCTTTTCACCCCAGTCTTGCTTCTGTAAACATCACTCCCATGCATGTGGCTCCTGTGGATGTAGTGACATCCATAGCTGGTCAATGACATTTTGCCAAGTAGCAAATGGGTAAGGATACAGAAAGTTTGCAGTGAAGTGGGGTGTGAGGGAATAAGAATAACACACAGAAGGGGAGAGAAGTAAGAAGAAAGGGAAGAAAGGGAAGGACTGCAAGAATGGGGAATAAGAATGTGTAAGATTCAGGGTGAAAGAACTTAATTTCATCAGGGAAATTATGAAAGAAAACATCAGACAGGGAGAAGTGAAGTGGAGAGAAGGGCAGTGGAGACCTAAAGAGCCAGGCCAAGGAAACTGAGGATGACAATGGCCAGGAATGAATGGGAATGACCTTGAGAAAAAAATGAGAGAAGGAGGTCAAACCATACTGTAAGGAAAATGTGTGACATAATGAACAAGAGAAGAAAACTGTTTTTAGAAGAGGGAATACAAACCAGGACAAGAGAGAATTATGTGGAGAAAACAGAAAAAGTCCGAGGTGGAAAGAGGAATAATAAGACAGAGACATAGGAGAAAGCAGGTGAAACAAGGAGCCTCACACTGTTCTTAGGTTAATGAAGTTTCTTTTTTACTAGTTCAGCATTGTGTTTCAATGTCCCAAGAGGCATTTTGTTTCTGTGGCTCCTGTGACCACTTACAGCTAATTATTTTGGGTTCCATGACTAAGTAATTAGAAGAAAAGGAAAAGAACCTAAAAGTCACCCGGATGTGTCATAAGGCTTTGTCTGAAGGACTGCTCCCTTCGGAGAGAATTGTTTCTAGAAAATAGCTGGGACGCTGACATCCCCAGTGTACATGTGGCTGGCCTCTGTGTCGCCTGGGTAAGCTCTAGGGGCTCAAAGACTTCTGAACCCTCCCCACCCACTTTGCTGCAAATTACTCTGTTCTGCTTGGGAGGGATGATGAAGAAGGGAGGATCCTAGCAGAATCCTCTTGCCAGCTTGTCTCAAAGCTGGCTCTGATCCTGCAGAATTTGACCAATATTTGCTGAAAGTGGAGCAACTCAGAGTGCCGGGTAGTTTGGTCCTAGTCCCCAGTCAATGGGAAGTGAGAAAAGCAGAAAATTGTAGATTTCTCTTCTGATCTAATGCTCCTTTTCTTCACATGCTTTGCTCACATTAACTTGGTGCTTTTCATTTACTTATTGAAGAGAGACATAAATGTTTTTCATTCAGGAGGCACCTGATAATTCCTGCATTCACTAAAGAACCTGAAGCTTGGGAGTAAACATCAAGGGAGAGCTTTTTCTCTGGAATTATATAATCTCTGTTATGAATACAGTAATTAAACAACACCTTACAGTAAAGGGCAGAACATCTCAGTTAATATCAGCAAGGCATGTAACTGCACTGTATGTCTTAAATCACAGTTTCATCTAAAAAATAAAAATCTGACCTAAAAAGCATTCTTTTATGCTGGACCAGGACATCATAACCATGTGCAGCCAAGCACTGAACAAGCATGAAAACTTACTATGCTGGTTCAGATATGTTTGGCACATTCTGGCAGACACTGAACTGAATTAGGTAATGTCTGTCCTCCGGTAATGTATCTGAATCAGGTAATGTCTGAATCAGGTAATGTATGTCAGCATAAAACTGGCATAAATTCTACATCATGTGCTCTGACTAATTCAACAGAAACATACTGGTGTGCTTATGCCAGATCCAGTACACACAGGAGGTGCTCCTGCAGAGCTGAAATCTCATATTAATGAAGCTGGAAGCCGAGCCATGTGCATTAGCTCCATGTTTTGAATTCTTAGGAGTGGCAGCCATTCATGGCAGGAGGCTTTTTCAGAACATTCATGAAAGGACTTTTTTTTTCCCTGGGGTCACAAAATTGTTTCCTTTGTTTCCAATAATCTCAGCATTTTAAAATACTGAATTGGTTCTTTTGTTTGCTGCATCCACTTATTACAGATTGTAGTCTCAGTGCAGCTCTTGTTAGGATGACCAGTCATAATGGTGTGATGTTTTCCATCACACAATTATACCAGTCTGTTTAAAGATGCTGACTAAGCATTATGTTGACTGCCTTGCCATTAAATCAGCTTGCCATACCAGAATTGTTGCTTAAAATCAAACATTTAAATCATTTGAGACTGAAGGAAATAATTTGGTCAATTGAAACACTCCCCTTGGTTTTTCTTGATGTACATATCCCAGTGATGTGCTAGAATGGCCCTCGGTATTTTCTTGTTAAAATTTCATGAACAAATTGGAGAAATCTCAGAATATTTTTTTTACCTCTGAGGAAACGTTTTGACTGTTAACACCATGCTTCACCATCCCTGCTAGAGATTATTTATTCCTGGAGTTCTTAAAACATTCTTGAAAGAGTAAAATTTTTGCCTTGTGACTGCAGCATATTGCAACAAGTGTCGGACACTTTCAAAACAATTTCCTGAGAGGATGTGAAAGGTAGATTGGGATACAAAGGGACATATTTTTCTCCTTTCCTTTCATATTCCCAGGGTGCCTTCCAACTTCTATAGGAACTGCAGTGCAGAACACTAATCTTGGTTGACTAAAAGGAACACTTTTTCTCATTTCAAACAGGAAAGCAAGTCTCAAAAACTGAAGCTAAACCTGGTAACTCTAATAACGCTTGGCACTTACATGCAGGTTTTCATCTTCTAGGCACTTTACATTAAGTAATGAATCCTCAGGACTTCCCTGTTGAGCAGGGAGCTGAGTATTATTAGCCTCCTTCTGCAAATGGGAAAACTGAGGCGGAGATGTTAAGTACCTTGCTTAAAGCCAGCAAGGGATTCTGTTGTAGAGTTGGGATCAGAGGTTAGGAGTTCTTGTGCTTTCAATTCCCGTACCTATTGTGTCACTTAAGTACAGAGTCATAATTGAATATTGTAATGACCCAGGGGTGAAGTGATTCCAGCTACTGAGATCCGAGCATGGCTCCTCTGATGGCCAGAGACTCAGTGGGGCGGTTGCATGCAGCCAGACAGAGCAGGAGTGCCTAATGGGCAGGATAAAGAAGTGTCATTCTCTTCGGCCTCCTCAAACTTACCTCTGGGCAATGTTCACCAGGCCATCTCCCAGCTCAGCTCTTCAGCTGGCTGTGCCTTCACTTTCAGGCATAAGGCCAAATGTTCACCTTTGATGGGTGTCTTGCCGCTAAGGAATGCATCTTCAAAGGCAGATGTTGCTGTGAAGACCAAGGTTATTGTTCATCTACTTTTGTGTGACACTTGCTACAATAGACCAGGCAAGTTCCTTTATGGCTAATTCATGCTTCTGCAGGAGTGTGAAAAGAAACCCAGGCCCCTGTGCTCTGGGCTAAATCAGATTCTCTTCTGCCTTTAGGAATATAATTTCTTGTGTTCTGCAATTCTCACATCACCTGAATGGGAGCACAAGTCTTGCTTTTCACAGGGCTGCTAGGAGGATTCACAGATCTCAGCCTTGCCCCTGACCAGTGTGTGCCTTAGACAGGGAGCAGCATATCAAAAAAGAGACTATAATATGAAAACTAGGAGGAAAATTACCATAAATTGCCACAAAGTTGCTAACATGAATGAAGGAAATCCCATTAATTAAGGAAAAAATACTCCGTTTCAGCATTTCTCAGGTAAATAAATGTTTGCTTTTTATTTTTTAAAAGCCTATTTCCATCAGCAGTATTTCCTGCATGTCGTTCAACCATGTTTTCATCACATCAAGATGCTATTGGGCATTAAAGCCTAAGAACTGGCTTGTATCTCTCACTTGTTGTCAATGTATAGTGATGTGGTGTAGGATGGCACATCATAAAGCACTTGTTCACTAATATTTTCCTTCTGATCCTGCCATTAATATGGAATGGACACAAATCCATCCATGAACACATTGACTCCAGCTCTGTGCACAGAGAATGTATTATTCCAGTTGGGAACTGGAGGCAGGTCTGCACCTGACATGGCCTTCATTTTGGAAGGGAGTCAGAGGTTTTGGAACTTGAGACTGATCCACACCCCAAGTTTATTTTGTTTATACATAGGAAAAATGTGGAAATCCCCAGATGCTGCTGGCCTGGATAAGAATGATTCTTGCACTAAAAACACAGAATCATATCTGCTTTGAGAATGAGAAGATGACATTTTCTCATTCCTGTGAATTTTGTCTAATGATTTTGCCCTGAAAACCACCTAGTTTTACTAATTGGTCACTAGAGATTATGCATACCAGCCTTGCTTTAACATTTTAAAACAAAATACTAGAATGATCTTTTTGGAGCTCTCTCACTACTTCTAGGAGTACTGCAATGAAGGAGGGTGTTGAAGCAGAGTCAGAAAGATTGTGTGATAATGCCTGAGTCACATTAATTGGATTGTCACAGACTGCTGGACCCCACCATAAGTGTGAGAGAAGCTAGGAAGGCAATGAACCTTGCAGGGCACAGATGCTAACTGATTTGTATCTTGTATTTTAAAATACAATAATACAAATGCCACCTAGACCAGACTATTAACTTGTCTGGAGTCGTCTCACTTGAGTTTGTGTCCTCCAGAGAGACAAGTGCTCCACTCAGCAGTTCTGGACCCTATGAGCCCTGCTGAGCTGCATGGAGATACAGAGTAGGTCCTTCATGCATGATCTAGAGATCACCTCCCATGCTCAGTGTGCAGACCATTTGCTACAAAGGAGGTTCTCCATATTGCATTTGCTGGCACTGGGATTTTTGCTAAACATCAATATTTCCAGCTGCGCAAAGTATTTATAAAGCACACATTTCTGTCAGAGAAGAGCATGCTTTTAATATAATGTAGTATGAGCATGTGGAAAAAAATAATGGAGACTGTTTTTCATTCAGAATTCAAGCACAACAAACTTACTTGTATCAAAATTTTTAGAACATTTTTTTCTTAAGCATTTCATTAAATAATAAGGAAATATAAACACATATGTTAAAAACTGTGCCAATGTCCTATAGATTGCATAGGAAGGACTTGGAGTTTCCTTTTGCATTGGTATGGCATCATAATTCCATGAGTTCATCATTGTCTGCAAGGAGGACTGGGCTTGTAACTCCCTCCCCGTTACATGTGTATGTGCTGCAAAGGGAGGGCACGTCTGGAGCACTGACTGTATAAAATGTGGTGAAATGTATCTTTGTGTGAGCTATTTGCCTCTTCCTTACTTTATTTTTGAAAGGGAAATACGCTTTCTCCTCCTGTACAGACAGGTGAGAAACCTTGGCTAAATCCTTTGCTGGAGAACAGAGCTCTTTGGTGATCAAACGTTTTACCTCTTGACAAATCAGAGAGTGTTAATACAATACTATTATATTAACACTCTCAACTGGTCTGTTTTATGAGGCTGTTGTAACAAGACTATCCATTTACTTAGAGTGTATTCTGGGAACTAAAGGCAGAGGAGCCAATGTTGAGCCAGGAAGCACTGAGCAGGATGGTGGATGGAAGAGGGCTATGTCTTCTGGTGACCAAAGGTGTAGAAATTAAGGAAGAAGTTATGAAGCCAAATGTTGTCCGCTTCCTGCTTTTGTCTTGCCACACCTGCCCTGCTTTTTTTTTCCAATTCCTGCCTCATTCTTCTTCCTTGTTTTGCTCCTTGAGCCTTTCTGCCAGCTGGAGGATCCAGAAAACTCTCTTGCAGACCACCACCCCTACATCACTCCCACAGTCAGCCCTTCCTGAAGCTACTGCTGCTGTGTCCAGGACTCTGCTGGTGGGGAATGAAGAACAGATAAGAGAGGGATGGCCACAAACAGTGCTGTGCCCTGGAAGCTCCTGGCTAAAGGGAGGCAGAAGTACAAGGGAACGCCTGGCAGATGTGCAAGGTTGCAGCTGGGCGCTGGTGAGCATCTCAGGGGAGCTTTATGCCATGTGGCTTCTTTAGTAAGCATGGCCTAACAGGAATGGACATGTGTTGGGGGTTACATGTTTTTTTTTTCGTTTCTTAGCTGTTAGAATTTTTCCCATTTAGCTGAGAGAAAAAGCCTGATGGCTGGTATATCATCGGTACTTTAAAAGACAAAAGGATCGGCTGAGCCCCGGGGGCAGTGGGGAGGGGAGCGGTTTTTGGTTTTGGGTCCTTCTGGGAGAGCAACACAGACACTCTCAGAGCTGTTTCTGCTGGGAGAGGAGGTTTTTGCCATCATCCAGATGGAGCGGCTGTTTCTTCTGCTTCTGCTTCTTCCTCTCCGTTTGTGGCCTCCGCTCCCCTGTCCTGCCGGACGTGCTGCAGCCCCAGCTGCCACCGTGGAGCTGCTGATCCATCTCATCCACCGGCCCGGGACTCTCTGCTCATCCTTGCCATTCCAGCGAGGTGTTTTTCCTCAGAGCCTGCAGGAGCTCCGGGACTGAGTGCCAGCTGAGGGGTTTGTGAGGCACTGCCTCTCCTCCACGTTTTTTCCCGTCTCGGCCGAGACGGGATTCCTGTTCTGTTCCGTTGTTAATACTGTAGTTATTGTTGTTAGTTTACCTTAATAGATATATATATATATATTAATAAAGAACTGTTATTCCTATCCCCATATCTCTGCCTGAGAACTCCGTGTTTTCGAGATATAATAATTCGGAAGGAGAGGGTAAGAGCTTACAATTTTTTTTCTGCCTTCCCTGACAGATAACTGTCTCTAAAACCGAGACAACATGGAATTCCTTAATTTTTGCTGAGGTGAAAGATAGGGTTAGTTACACAGTCTGGTCAAGACCAGCTGCTGCAGAAAGATTGCCTTGAGCTTGGCCTGGGGAAAGATGTGGTGGAGAGTATTCACTTTTTAATCTCCATAGGCCAAGTAACTGGATTTTCCCAAAATACCAGCCCAACTCTTGGGCTGTTCTGTGAAGCTGACCCTCTTTGTAAACCCTGAATGACGTGGTTAATGTTTTTCTCACATCTGCCAGGAGATAATCCAAGGACTAATAATATTACTGGAATACCAACTTCTATTCTTAAGTAGTGTTTTCCTAAATTTTTCCTTAAATATTACCTGATACAGTGGGAATAGAAGGAAACAATGTATTGTCCTGCATAATTCCTCATCACACTAGTTAAGCAGGGGATAAGGCTGTAATTCATCTACTTTGTTGCACATGCATTTTATCTTAAAATTTTATCTGGGACAAGAGCACCCTTAGGTACTTTCAGAGTTATGACACCAGTATCCTATGAAATAAACTGACAGAGGGTTATCCCTTACAGGAAATGGAGGGCTGAAGCAGGAAGCTGCACTATCAGCTCACAGCAAACCAGTGCTCGAGTGGTTTAGGTGCAGTGAAGCAATGGGGAGGTTTTCCATGGTAGATGGTAGAGGTATAAAGCCAGGACTATATTAACTGGAAATTACTCAGGATTTCAAAATTCTACTTTTATGAGGAAGCCAAATTGCTCCTCAGATAATTGCGCGGTAATTCAGGATCTTTGGACTCTTTTCCTGCTCATTTCTTGTCTTAAGGTGCTGGTGTTGGTGGCACTATGAAGGAATTTATACACTGATTGTGGGGCTGGTAGGTTTTGACAGCTACTGAGCCACTGTGCATCCTTCACTCTGACCAAGTGCTGTCTACCCTGTAGAGGTGTGTTGTAAGGTTTCCTTAATCCCCATTGCTACTCACAGAACGACATTAAAACAGAAACAACCATTTTATTCCATGCTATTGACTGATATCTCATTTTATTTTCTAGTCCCATTCTGCTTGTTTTCCTCTGACAATACATCACTTAATAAAGGAATTGGAAGGCTCTTCTTGTACGTGATGAACAGCCAGCCCTTTCTCAATGTGTGGCCCTCGCCTGGATTTGCCATTATTTGAGGTGTAGATGGGTTTGTGTACAAGCCTGCGTGCACACATGCACGCTTGCAAAAGCACACGCTGGGTGAGCTCCAGGCTAGCCATTAAATTTCCCCTGCTTTACTCTACTGTACATATTCCTAGTAGAGCAGAATTTTTTTAATATGCTCTTCTATAAAAAGTGTGCTATATTGATTGCAGCACAGTGGGCTGCTGTGGTTGATATCCGAGCGCTAACCCAGATAGGGATTAGCATTACATCAGCCATCAGGCGAGGGAACCTGGCAAGCTGCCAGCCTGTAAAAATGGAAGACATTTGCGTCACTGTTCCCTTGGTAATGCTTCTTGGAGCTGTGTCAGCTGTCCCCCGAGGCTGTTTCCTTAATATGTCAACAGACATTCCTGAATCTTTAATGCTGAATAGCTCTTTTTCCTCTTCCAGAAACACTTAGTGTAGCTAGTGTCTCCTGCTGCCCTATGTATTAAAAAATTATATACCTATGTAGATGAGGCTTAATACCTTTTGGGGGAGGGTCAGAGCAGTTATGGTCACATCTGGGTGAAGCACAAAGCCCGAATGCAGCGGGATTGCCGTTGGATGCACGGAGAAAGCAGCAGCCCTGTTCAAAACCACTCCTCCTTTGCCTCCGGAGCACCCCACTGGAGGGAGTGAAAGCATCTATGTTAGATCAGTTGTTGGAATTTGCTAACATTTGGGATAAACTGTCTGACCTTGCTGTAGGAATTCCAGTTCCACACAATAACTTCAGGTTAATGCCCGAATGCTGTGGGACTGTGTGCGCAGTGACCTCTAGCTTCCGGAAGACATTTTTAAGTGCCAATTGTGAGAAAAAGTCTGAGGTTTTATCCAATGACATTTTCACCTTTCTGCTTCTCCACACAGCCAAATGATATTTTCAACTCGAAGAATTAAAATGCAAGTAAGATACACTGAACAAAATTTGAGCATGTGCCCTTTCAGTTCAAAGTAAACATCCGCTATCAAAAAGACCTTTTGTTCTTAGGTGACTGTTTAAAGTTTGCCGTAGTAATTAATCACAGACCTGTAATTTAATAGTTCGGGAAGAGAGAGCAAAGAAGTAATTCTAAGAAATTACTTCGTGAGTAACATAATTTTGGTCAAGGAGCACTACAAAGCGCTCATGATAATGTATCGCTGCTGTATGCATTTCACGAAACCCACTGACCGAGCAGAATACCACTCTGCTGGTTGAAACTCAGCTCTGCCGAGAGGACAGAGAGCTCTGTTAGTTTGCAGCCTTTAGCCAGTACTGAAGGACTTCCAGATTCCTTGCTTGAGGAATTTGACCCCAGCGCTGGAATTCGTCTCCTGCGAAGCCCCCCAGGGCGAGCTGTTTCCTTCAGCAGCCGGGGCGGGAGGCGCTCGCTGGGGCCAAGCCGAGGCGGGCGCTCCCTGCCTGCGCCCGGCCAGCGCTGCAGGGTGGTGGAGACATTCCCGAGCACGCAGGTTGTGTGAGCAGCCAGGAAGCTGCTGAGCCCGTCGGGTGAGGCGTTTGCCTGATGCACGCCCGTGCACAGACACTTGTGAGGGAACTGCCTCTCCTGCCTGAGCCTCGTGCCTGTTTGTCCTCATACTTTGCCACCTCCCTGGGCTCTAAATCTCGTGGCCATCTTTACTCGTGACTGACAGGCGAGGAGTGACTCTGTTCAGAAGGAGAACATGGAGTAGCCACTACAGCAGCATCCCCAGGGAGGAGTGACCATGGCTTCCGCTGTGCCAGATTGCCGGCAGAACTGGCTTTCCTCTTAACCTCATGACACCTGAATCCTACATAGACAAAACCAAGCTCAGCTGCTTGGGCTGCATCCCAGCTTTCCTCACAGAGCCTGCTGCTCATTGGGTTGGAGCCAGATAGTGATGGCCTCTACTCTTGGCCCTATGCTGCCATTCTGCTGGGAGAGCTGGAAGAGGGAGGTAGGAAAAGTGACTCACGAAGGTGATGCAAATTGGAACAGGATCATATGCTGGAGGCAGGTGGAAAGTACTGCTGTGCAAACCCAGCAGTGCTTGGCTGTAGGTTACCAGCCTGGCAAGAGGCAGGAGCAAGGCCCCAGATGAGCAGCTGGGCTTGAACACAGATGCCAGAAGCAGAGCTGATCCCAGCTGTAGCTGCTTTTGCCTCTGCTGCAGAGACCAGTACACTGGGACTGTGGTTGCCTTCTTGAGAGAGCTTGCCTTTGTGCTGCAGGGACAAGAGGCTGAGGTAGAAGAAGCCCCCAAGCAGGATCAGCACTGTGAGGCGGGAAAAGGGAAGTGGAAAATTTCCTTCTCTGAGACAGAGCTTGTAATTCAGCCCTCCAAGGATTCAGGCTTCCAAGGAGGCCTCCTTACCTCCATTCACCTGCTATGGACCCCAGATTTCTTACCAAGTGACCCCAGATTTCTTACCATCTGACTTCAAAGCCCTGGCCTTTCCTACTGTCAGTCCTGTGGCTCCTCTCTGCCTTTTGCTATCATGTATTTCTATATTTAACACAAGGCTCCTGTCTGCTGCAAAGGGTGTTTTCTGAGGTAAAGTTAAATACATAGCAAAACCTTTAGAAACAGAGCCTTGAAAACACAATTGGTCTATCCTGTCTGCTTGTGTTGTTATTCAGAACGATTGTTGAACAAAGCTCAGCTCTTGAACAGGTTTGAATTGTTATGGTTCTGTGAATTAACTTTCTCCTAGTCCCAGAGAGCTGCAAGTTGAGGTCTTTTGTACCACTGTGAGGTAGGCTTTGATAACCCCAGTGATAGCTGAACACCTAAGACTTCTGCTGCTCGAGAGTACTGCTTACAGTCACCAACTAGCGCAGCTGAAGGAGGTGGATGCCAGCTTGCCCTTGAGTTCTGCACTTCCTATCAGCTTTCTGATAGTGCTTCCTCCCTGTTTCTGGGTGCAGTCCAACACTCCCTGCCTATGCACCCAAAGAAGGCAGCAGGAGCCTTGCCATTGACCTTAGTGAATGTAGAAGTACCTTCATGGCACTGGTAATGATCTACAAAGCCTCAAATAAATTCAATTTTTTATGTCCTCTTCCCATGCATGATGCCAGGATGAAAAGCTTCAGAGGCTGTGCTGATCAGCTTTTAAATCTGTCTGAAGCAAGCAACCCTCAGAGGCTGGCACAGATTTGACACATCATGTTCTTTTGCCTCATTTAATCATGCCAACTTAATAGGAGTAGTTTTGCTCCATGATGTTCTGAAACAGATCACTGAAACTGGTTTCTGGAGGACTAGGCAGTATCTTGTGTCTGTTTGTGCTGCAGCAATACCCCATTAAATTAGCCCTGGATGCAGTCTGGCAAGCTAACATACATCCATACCAATTTGCTAGGCTGTCTACAGGTATTTCCCTGGGGACTGGATTCCATGGTGATTTACAGTTAATCATTGTTTCCCCATGACTTTGTACTTTTTAAGCCAAATGCTCAATATTCTGGGCAGGTGTCATATGGTGCAACTTCCTGCTGTGGTAAGCAGAGAAAGTCAGTGGCAGTCCAAGGAAATATTGAGTTAGGGAAGTGTGGCTTTCTTATGGTAAGCACAGGTCCTCAGGTTGCAATCTGAAGGACATTGTCACTTTGGCTTCACTTTTCTTCTGTTGTGGAAAGATAGCACTGGCAATAACTAGTATATCTAAAGACCCAGCACTGAGCCTTTTGTTTTCAGAATAGAGTTCGAAATGAGTCACCTACAGGTGAGCCAACTCATAAGCTGCATGGAGAGGGTGACACATGTTATGGTAGCAGAGGAGGAGCTATGCTGGGTCCATAAACAAAGGTATCGCATGTCCTTTTGTGATGCCAGAGTATGTAGGAAAAATTATAGCAGAACAAGG
>VWYI01046525.1:42697-108745 GCA_013399455.1 Anthoscopus minutus | reverse complement strand
TGTTGTTGGCAGGTGCTACTTGTGTTGTGACCTGTTCCAACCACACCTATAATCACACAAGGAGCAACAGGTAACTCCTGAGATTGCCTTTTATCTTTAATCACTTCCTGCTCACACTTCATTCTGCCAACACCTCCTGTCAGGATTATTGCTGTTTATTTCCCATGAATATCTAAGAATATCATTCATCCCAGCAATAAAGGCTTCCATGCAGTGAGGCATGCTTCAGAAGTGGCCTACAGTATTTCCTAAAAGGTTACTTGACTGACTTGTTGGTTGGGAAAGTAAACAGGAAGACCTACATTGTCTGTCATAAAAAGCAACAGTATTAGGCAGGCAGAGATCACTGAAGCAGTTACTCCAGTGTAGTTTTCTAGAAATTAAAGCCTTGTACGCAGATGAACTCATCTATCAGTGGCACCACTACTGTGAGACTGATCTTGAAACTCTTAGTCAGGTTGACTTGTTTCTTATTACAAATACTTGGATGAGACACAGTTACAGATTTTAGATAAACTGCATCTGTCACTTACTACTCAGACACAAGATTTCTAACAGATGATGGTTTTATTTAGTTTATGATCCTAACTGCACGGTACAACAACTGAGTCATACCACAGCTTCTTAGACCATATCTCTGTCTCCCACCTACACATAATGATACCTAAGTGGTCAGCCTAATGGCTTTCAAGACAGTCCTGAAGAGCCCAGTAATTACCTTCTCTTTCATGAGGCACTGCAAGCGTTGGCAGCAATAAGTCCCATCACCCTTGCTACACCCCACCACACAACCAACTCAACAGATGGGCATCATTGACCCTCAGGAAATGTTGCTCGACAAACATTTTAAAATACCAGAATCTATTTGGGAGATCACATGCAAAGTTATATCAGGGTATTTATAGATCTGAAAACAACCCCTTTTTATTGAAGACAGACATAATAATAGAGAGAAAGAAAGAGGCAAATGAGGGCACACTAAATGAAACTATTAGGAAGTTACCCTGAAACAAAGAGGGAAAGGACTGCTTCTTTCACTAGTTAATATTCAGCTGTGGAGTGCATTGCCACAGGATACTGCAAATGTCAGTGCTGAAAGGAGTCCAAAAAGCAGCTGCACCAAGTCATGTAAGAGAGATCCATCAAGGGCTACTAAGCTCAAGGATACCAACTTCAGCCCCAGAATGCAATGCACTACTAAAAACTGGGAGAGTTTCACTGTAAGGAGCACCACTAAGTCTGTCCTCTTTTAGCTCATAACTGAGCAGTGTCAAAGGCAGGACAGCAGGAGGTAATATTATCATGATGCTCATTAAGCAAAGGTTCCCAAGTAAAGCTTGTCTTTCCAAAGTAAAGCTTGTCTTTCCACCATTCTTCATACACTTCCTGTCTCCACTGGACCAGACACAATTGTGATAACCTCAGCCCTGGTGAAGGATTGCCAACAAATGATGTCAAAATGCCAAACACTGGACATGCTAGAGCCTACAAGAGTCAGCATTCAGCCCCTGTTCAACATCTCCATCAGCTCCACAGAGAATGACCAGTGAGAATTATTCTACATCTTCTATTCTCTTTCTCAAGTCACAGTTTTGCATTTGATCAGACTAATCTTCCCCCTAGGACAACAAAAGTAACACTTCATCCTCACAGCAGTTATGGGTACTTTCCAGTGTTGCTTTTATCTTCTTCTGTTACCAATGTCCCACTTTACAGTCCATATTAGCTGGAGTAGTTTTGACTGCTGTGTGGAGCTTCCCCTGCTGCCATTATACAGTTTCATAACTAAGAATTTCTCTGCCTGAGTCAACTCAAAACTACTGAAAATATCGACTATTTCAAAATTAACTATTGCCAGAAATAGTCACATTGCTTTCAGACAATCTCACTTTTGGCAGACATCCCTTGAAGGCAGAAACTGCTGAATTTTTAAGTCTCCACCTATACTTCATCATCACTAGTATTCAATAATACTGGTTATTGCATAACTCAAAAATTAGTTGCAATTATACCTTTAAGAGGCTTTCAAAGGGCCAGTTCTCTCCCAGTGTGTAAACTCTTGATTTGTGTATAAACTGGCTACACTCTGCCTTATCTCTTGCAAAAATGTACTTTTTATTTACTCTCAATGACTCCACCTTCTTCCACTTTCTGAAGGGATCAGCAATCCATATAGTCAAGAAATAAGGAGAGCAAAATGAAGGACCAAAAGAAAATCCTGTACTGCCGGATGGACCTATTTATCACAGGCCTCAGGAACTTTCATACTCCTCACTATGCAATATAATATCTTATTTTGTGCTTGGTACTCCTGATGCGCTATACACTATAAATTATAGCAACTTCCCCTGTTGCTAAGAAACCAAGCATGCTCACTCAACACCTCCTTCTTATGAAAAATCTTCGACAGTAGTTGGGAGGCAACTTCATGGTTTTGAGTAAAACTCTATTGATTTTTATGAGTCTAACCACAAAATATAAATAGCACATTGCCTATTCACCCTTATTTTATCGGTGGTACATTAGCATTCTCTTTATTACTACGCCATGAATGAATGAAAGATAGAAAAATTTTGCCATATATAAACTATTCATCTAATTGTGGAGCTGCTGCACACAATTGCTTTCGGCAGAGGAAAAAGATGCCAGACTTTGCTAGCACTTGGAGAAGAACAGAAAAATTATGGTCAGCAACTTTAGAAAAGCATGTCTCACTAATGACCTCATGGTAGTTGTTCTAGATTGCTATGAGAGCAAACAGCAATCTGCAAACAGAGTTCAGAGAACCAGGATGAATTGGAGTACACCAAACACTTATTCTTTAACTGAATTCAGGCAGCCAACTGATTCTAAACTGTAACATTTTTCTTAAAGTTCCCTTTAGGAAGGATTTTACAAAACGCTGGGATCTCAGTCCACAGATAGGATCCTTGTCTTAACACCTCATCCTGTAAGATATCAATGCAGGTTTTTAAAAATTGCAAGTAATTGAACCTGTAGAAAAAAATACTGTCAGCAACAATTTTGTTAGCTTTTGCCTGGCTGGTTGGTTCAATATTTTGGTAGATACAATTAACTTACAGAGTGTGCTCCCTACCTTGTCTCATGCAGTAAGAATTTGAAAACCCAGAATGTTCAAGGGTTTGTTTTAACTGATGTCACCAAGATATACAAACACCTCTTTAAAACAGTGCCCTAAGAACAGAACAAAAATCAATCCATTCCAGGTGAAAACTCACTTCTTTAGATCTTTCTTTTAAACAGCAGAGTTCTCATGGCCTCTTCCTGCAGTAAGCAGAAGGACACAACTCAGCCTAGAGGCAATGTTTCCAAATATGTTTGCTTTCATTTTGGATCAATCCTTACAGCAGACTTTTATGTGCTCTGGAAAAGGTATGCTGCTACAACCTCACAGCTGATGCTGGTTGTAGCAGCCCCATCTGAATCCAGTCCAGGGTAGGTGACCAAGATTCAGTGCAGGAACAAGCACTTCTTCCCTCTTAGAATTGCATCATCACCTCAGCTCCCAGCAGTGTCTTACCACTGATCATTTGGGGACAAAGATTTTGTTAATTTGCCAGATGGATCTTAGTAGAGCAAGAACTTTCTGGAATACATGAAGGACAGAAAAGCTATGTGTGGCATTCTCTCCCATTTTTACTTTTACTGAAATGTAAAGCAATCACTGTTAGCTTTGCAGGAAGATCCTCAGGGTTATCCACAAAACCAGAGAACCTCAAGTAAGTAAAGGTCTAAAATAAAACAAAAACCAGTAACAAATGCATTGTTTTACTCTTGCTTCTAACACAATACATCCCTCTAAGTCCCTAAACCCAATACTGAATGTATTTCATTGTGATTATGCTGAACACAAGATTACTGCAGCCAGAAAATGTCTTGGACGTGATTCAACAATTGTTTTCCATTTTGAAAACTTCACAATGAACATGGCTGGAGACTTGGCTTCTACTCACCCTGAATGAAACCAAAAATCAGCTCTGGGTCCCAAGAGTCCTAAAACTGAAGTGACCCAGATGCTGCAAAGGTCAGTGCAACCAAGAACCACCACTGAATTTACTATTTTTGCTATCATGATGTCTTTAGTCCCCAGCCAGGACCCCTACTGCACTAAGGAATGTGCAAGTCATCTTAAAAAAGTAGTCCCTGCACCAAAGACCCTACAGTACAAGTTTTAGCAGGCTCTATCAACTACACAGATCAAGTAAGAGGGGCAGAAGGGACCTGGTAACCCAAACCTAAGCACATACTGGCATAATAAGCATTAGTCATGGCTTACCACCAACTAATCACCAAAAAAAAATATTTTCCAGTAACAGTTCTCACTTTTACCAACAAGAGACCCAACAGAGCTTGTTGGTTTTTTTTTAACCTCTGCACTCTCAAAACAGAACCACCTACAGACAGAAATCCCTTCTCTTTTATACTAGCACCATGACATTTTACTGCATCTTGTGCACTGGGCAGGGGGAGAGGAGGTAAACCATGGCAAGCCAATCAATTTGATGCAGGCTGGCCTTTCTTTCCACAGTGAAAGTGTTTTATGTTTTTCCCCTAAGAGTGAGAAGACTCCAAAACTTGTTCTTATAAGGAGGTGGCAATGAAGTCTTTTATGTAAAAGCTGAGGGTAAACCTACAGTTCTCAAAAGCAATTTTTCCTCTTGCATGCTTTGCTCTGAGCTTGCTGCTCTAAATGCATTCACCAGACCAGCTTTTATTAATAAGATTTAGTACTCTGCACAATAGTTCAGACAGAGTCAGTGATCTTCTATGTGCTATTTATTATTTTACTAAATTTGAAGAATGCTCAGCTTATATGCTTATGCTCCCAATGATCTTGCTGGGTTGAAAAGGCAAGCCCCTGATGATTGCATAAGGTGCAGTTTGACTCCAAAGGGGGGCTGTGAACACATCCTGAGGACTCTTCTCCTGATGGGACAAGAGCATAGGAGACAAGCTTTGCTCAGCCAAGGTATACCTTGTGTTAGCTGGAGGCACTGTAGCTATCCACATGCTAGAGCTATGTAGCTCTAGCACAAGTTAAGACCTCTGGAATTCCCAGATCCTGAAGCAGACTTAAAAAATGCAGAAGGAGAGACTGGACTCACCTTGAAAAGACATATTACTATAACACACTCTATTCTCTATTAAATTAGAGGGGTCTTGTAATTATTAAACAATAAAGGGCCTTCTCTATTTCTCAATAAGCTGAGAAATGCTAGGTGAGCCAAGCAAAGTAAATGGATTCATGTGCTTTAAAAGCACACCGTCCAAGCAGACATGAATCCTTTTTCCATTCAAAGCAAGGCATTGTTTGTGAGCTAACTATATATTCAACCATGGTCATGGTGCAAGAAAAGTATTAATTCTGTTTTTGACATGATACTATAATTCTCTTGGCTTCCTCACTATAGTAGGTTCAGGGTAAAGTCCCCGTTTGTCCTGGCCTCACAGTTTCTAACAAATGAGTCCTAGGATGACAGAACCCCATTTCACTGAACTAACTAGCTGCTTTTGGCTTTCTACTCATTTCTTCCCTGTAACACAGGGCCTTTTATCTTCAGGCTGTCTCCTCCTGGGCATTCCTCCAGCTAGCCTTAGTGCCTGCTGCACATGAACACTGTCTATGCAATATCAGCATTGCTTTAAAAGTGTACCCAATGCAGGAAAACTGTTCCTTTCTCTCCCTCCCATCCCCCCTTTTTAATAAAAATTTTTCCGTGTGGTTAGAGAAATAACATCTGGAATTACTGAAGGCTGCCAAAATGAGAGAATGAAAACAATGAATTGAGTCACACTTGAACCTGCCAACTTCATATAATTCAGACCTTCTTGAGGCAGTCTGAAAAGGAAAAAAAAAAGAAAATATTTTAGTTAGCCTTTTACAATGCAATTTTTAATATTTTTTTTAATCTGCTGATGTCAGTTACAGAGTTGTCTCAGTCATGCACCATGGTGTAGGCATTCATCGTTGGAGCACTCTGATATCACAATATTTCTATATTTCATCTGTGCATATGCAGCATCAGATCAAGGTTTCTCTTATTAAGCAGAGACCCACTGAGCTAGTAAAATCTCACCCAGGAAGAGATGTTGAGCTTCACTGGACATTTTTACTCCATCCCACAATGCAGTACAGGGAATTTGAAATTGTCCTAAAAGTCCCTTCATTTTTCACATTTTTGAACAGTACTGGTATGCTCTGGTATACTTTAAAATGTTTTCATACTGTTCCAATGTAGTCTCTATAAAATATCAGCTTCTGTATGATGTCCTAACCCTTATTAAGCACATTATACTTCTCTGTCTAGTCTAGGAAAGGTCTTCAAGTCTATGGCCATGGCCTAAATTTTTCACCTCTTTTCACTTCAAACAGTTATGTTGTGCCAGCAGCACACAGGCCCACCAAAGTTGCATTGCCAGGACTCATAGACTGGCGAGTTAAATTGTCATGAAACAGGAAACTCAGGTGATACAAAACACCAGCAAAATATTCTGTGAAAAAATCACATATATGTATCAAGCCAGGCAGCCTGAGGAGTCTTCCACAGAATTTAAGTGCAAATGTAAATATGTCAGATGGAGGAAGAAAAGAGCAAACTGGAGCCTTGCATATATGAGAGAAAAGACCAGCAAAGCACAGCAATCAATAGACAGCAGAGAAGGATTTGTAGCAATATTTTGGGAACAATCTAATAAAGAGCTCTGGATAAACAGTTTAGCTAGAAAAAAGTACAATCAGCCAGGAAACTTTCTGCTGCTGATTAATACACAACATGTTCAGGAATTTATAGATATTGTTTGTAATCTGCCTGAATCCAAGACATACCGAACTTTATCATCCACCCATTATTTTTTTCTCTTTAAAGAAACCACTCCAAAGCCTTAAGTGAAGCTGATTGCTAGGTCAAGCAGGGTTGCATAGTTCATATCTAGGCAAAGCACAAGAAATTATTATCAATCTTGTGAAGTATCATCTGACAATGGAAAAAGATGATGCAGAGTCATGCAAGATTACCACAGGAGATCATTCTCATCATGAGAGCAGCTATAGTAGCAACCCTTTTACAAAAGTACTTCTACTAGTGTTTCAAAAACCCCATTGTAGTTTAAACATTTCCCTTGTCTGACCTTATGTTACTGCTATTGCTACTATTACTCTGTGGCAGGAGCAGGCGACACTCATGGCAGCTTTCACAGCAGCATCCCAGTGTGATAATTCCACCGGCCCATTACTGGCTCCGGCAGGAGGCACCTCCTCCCCTCCCCTTCGTTTCTCAAAAGCTGCCATTTCACCGGGATATGGCAAGCCACTTTCTTGCACAGCTATCACAGCCCATTTCCCTCAGTGCAAACCTACTGGAAATTCTTATCAAGCTTGCCCACTCCATTGTTCCATGCTATCACGTGTTATCGGAGAAGTCACTGCACATTCAGCACGTCAGCTCTTTTCTTTTCACTAAGTCCCCTGGCAAGAGTTCCAGTAGCTCTCCTCGCCTCAAAGGCTTTAAACAATTCTACCAAGATGGCTGAGCAGTTAGAGATCCATTAACACAACTCTATTACGTGGAAGGACCTTTGTTCCAGGATAAGGCAGGTTAAGACTCACTATTTTGTTTAAAAGCCTTCATAAACAGAAAGCTAAAAGAAACTCATCTGGTTTAATATCAAAACAAGGATGTCTACAAGATGTGGCTACACTGATTTAGTTTTACTCTTTTAAATTTGCTCCTTATCTTATACCAAGAGGTTTCCCAGTGTTAGACTGCTAAACGGTACTTAACCACCCACTATTTTGTACTTATTAACTTACTATCATTTAACATAAAATGCTTAGGCAAACCATGAGAGAGATCAGAATTCTGATCCTCATATTAAAAAGAAATGGGCTCCAGGCATTAGATTATGGAATATGATTTCCCAGGATATATTAAATTCTGGGTTAGTGTTCTTTTTGATATCACAGAAAGTCAAACCTCATTTCATAAAAGGGCACCTCAACATGCTTTGCATACAGCATGCTTTCTCTTGATAAAGACTCTGTGCTGCAGCAAACTTGGAATTTGATCAAAACCTCTAGAGCACCCAGCAGTGGGTGTGGAGGAGAGCAAAACCCATGAACCTCATCTCACACAAGTTCCTTAGATAGTTCTACAACAAACACAAACAAGAATGAGCCAAGGGGCTCAGCAGAAAGCATCACATGCTTGCATTATGCTGCAGGAGACACTGCAGATGCAGAGCCTAGCTGGTACAGCACACATCACCCGTTTTAGTATGTTAACTATATTTCTGCAAGAGCCACAGCAGAATGGCCAACAAAACATGCATTTAGGACCACTGGTAACCAAAAGGGTACTGAGGCCTGAACATTTTCACATACTGTCAGTCTAACTACAGAAGAACTGTTGAGAAATATTTATTACCAAAACCTAGTTGCAATATCTATGTTTGGAAATCAGAGATTCTCAGTTTCAGAGGGAAGTTCCCCTCAGTCCCCACTGAGGTCTTCCATAATTTGTTCACACATTCCTTTAGCTTTAACATATTTCAAAGTGAAAACATGGGTTGAAACACAAAAGTACAATTGTTTACAAGAAAATCTACAATGACTGATGTTGTTAGAGATCAACAGGAGGCTGCATAGAGAAGTAAAGCTGGGAACAAAATGGAAAGAGTGCCCTGACAAACTGGGGGTAGAAAAATTATCAAAATATACCACTAACCACTCCAAATTCTTCCTCCTTCTTTGCTTGTGCACATAGTTCTCCAGAAGCAGAAGGTTCCTGAAATTAACGGTACTGTCCTGAGATCAACAGAGTAGGTTTTCACCCAACAAGTTTAAAGTGAAGGTCTGCCACGGTAGACCTTTCAGTCTGACTTTTCAATTTATTACTTCAGTTGTGCCACACTCTGAACCAACTCTCTGTACAGGTGGCTGCTAAATTTGCAGGCTGACACAGCCACATGTGGCATATGTTAAGCCCCTTCACAGGGCTATCCTCATCTGATTACAATTGCTGAAGAGGGGCAGCCAACCCAAGCGTGACGTGGTCAAGAGCCTTTCTCCATTCTCCAGCTTGCCTCAAGTTGGAGCATTCTCCCTGATACACACTGCCACACCACCTGCACTCCAGTGAGATGGATGGTGCTGGCAGAAAGCTGTAAGCTGCTGTCTGGCAAATATCTGCTCTTCCTTGGCAGAAAACTTCACTGTTATGGGACCTGGTCTTGCTCTAATGCAGTGACTGTGGTTGGGTATTTTCTGTGCTTCTTCCACAGCAAGCTTTGAATAGACAAAAGTGAATTTTCAGAACATCCTTATCAGCAGGTCATGACTTATAACACAAAGAAATGTCTCCACAGCAGACCACATGAAAAAAATAAAGGATAATGCCAGGGCAGGACTTGCCCAGAAGTCAGCAACACTGTTGGTTGGTTGCAGAGCACTCTAGAATGAAACTCTGGACTTTAGTAACTACTTAGCCAAAGATCTCTCTATCTTCTAGATCAATTTATATACTTATTGAAAACTCTCACAGGTAATATAGATAGAAGGCAATAATATAAGATTATTTATATTTTATTAACATCATTTGTTAATTAATGAACTTCACTGTGTTTTGTAACAGATCAAAACTCTTCCCTATTAATTCTTGTAAAATAAACTGCAAGCCTCATCTCCAGTGAAATTTTATCCCTTTATTTCACCTTCCCATACAGAAGGGTGCTTTGTAAATTGTGATTATCTTTTATTTTTTGTAACTGGTTTTGATGGATAACTTGTGTGATTTGATACTTGCTTTTTTAAAAATAGAACACATGCAGTATCAGAAATTTAATTCTAATTAGTTATTGCTCGATTGCTTCATCGTGTGCTTCAAGCTTCTCATTGCCTGCCCTTACTGAAGATCATCTCTAACGAAGGAGGGAAAAGGAGAGGGAAAAGGAGAGGGAAAAGGAATATTTATGAGTGTCATCAGGTTCAGTATTCTTTGTAAGCCTATGTTTAGTCTGAAAGAATACATGAGACAGTATAGATATGTCTCTCTCTCTCCCTTTTAGTAGTCTCAATCACTGAAAAAAGAATATTTCCAAGGAAAAATCATCATTGCTAATAAAACTGGGACCTGTTCTAAGAAATCACAAGGTCTTTGTTAGTGGTACTACAAAAGTGGCCTAGGTTTCCATGTACACAAAAATGCTACATTAGCTACTGCAATAATTTCTTGAGTTTAAAATCTATTTTTAGCCAATAGATCTGCCAAGTCTTTGCATCCATGGATGAAAAAGTAAATTGTAAGAGGAACAAAGTAATTGTTTAACAAAGACTTAAGTGAAAACATTTGAACAAGATTAAAAGCATTTAGTTCACTTTTTGTGAAGAGTAGCTATTCAGAGAGATCAATGCAAGATTAAAAAAACCCCAAACTCGGTATTCCACCCAACTTCTTGTAAGAACATTTTTAAAGCATCTTGCAGGTTTTACAAGCCATTGGTGTCAACACTTGTCAGGGCCTTTGCATCAAACAATATTTTACAACAAACTTAAGTACAAATCTCATTTTCATTACCTATTTTTAGTAATTTTTATGTTATTCCCAGAGTTTCTTAAAACCTTGCATCCAGATGATGAGGTGAGCTGTTCGGCTTTTGTTTGGGGAATGGGTGTGGATGGATTGTTTCTAAACAAATACAGCTCTAGCCTTTATGGTTGTGGCAAATAACTTTAAAATATGATCAAGGGTGTATCTCCACAACCTATAATGCACAGGGAAAAAAAAAGAAAAAAAATCATAAAAAAATTGGTGGGTTTTAAATTTCTTTAACTATAAGGATGAGTTTTACAATGCGAGGATGTAGGGCAGAGCACAGCTATAAAGCAGAACCTCTCAAGCCCCATGAAGTGAAGCAAACTGTACTTACCTCACCCTCAGCCTGACACTGAAGCCTGAAGATACAATAGGCAGTTATATCCTATATTAGCCTGGCCTTGCTTCATGGCTAAGCAATCCAGCCTTTTTCATTCTTTTGCCTAAATTTTTTTCACTCTCTCCAGAGACAGCTCAGCTACAAGACATGGAAACAAAAGAGCAAGGAGTATTATATCAAACCTCAGCAAACAGGCTTTTGCCTCTAAAAGTACACAGAACCATGCTGGGTATATTACACTACAGTTTACAACAGACTCTTCTCTATCAACTAGTACATCACCTTCATTAACCTGAAGTATGGAAGTATTTACTGTATTTTTAAAAAAAAGAGGGATGGAAGGGGAAACAGAACCTCTGTGTATAAGCCCCTTCCTTCTCTCAGATAGACAGTATAATTATGTTGTATCTGGGACAATTATGGAACTTTCCAAGATATTAAAAATAATTCAACAATTTATCTCTGTATCCTGGTTAATGTTGTGTCATTGCTACTGAAAGGTATCTGCAGCACCAAAGAGACAACATACAACACTAATTTGTAGTCAGGTGTCCAATGTGTCAGTAACTCCTTTCACAATAATGGAAATAAGAAGAGCTGTCATTATTCACTGAAATAAAATCTCACAGGCACCTTAAATGCATGCCAATTTAAGATTCAGGTCAGATCCTGAACTCCTGTATCCAGTGGTCAGCATAGTCCTCCTGGCTGACAAGAGGTCTGAACTGTTTTTTAAGACTGAGGGAAAAAGTATCTGGGAGGGTTAAAACAGATTAGCAAGGAACTGTGAGGTGATGAATGGAGCCTGCCCCTGCAAGTCTTCTAGGTTATCTTCATATTCATGCCCACTGGGGACTGACTCACAGGTGTTTTAGGAAGAAGCAGCTGCCTGCTCTGTGACATTTCAGCTTTTGCCTCCAGGTTGAGAAGAGTTTATGGGATGAGATATACAACAGAAAGGAGACAGTCTGCTGGAGATATCAAACTGCATTTGCTACATCCAACATAGAACTTGTCTAGCGAGAAGAAAGGTTTCCACATTTCAAACTCAAAAGGAGACCAGCCCCATCCCACTGACAAAGGGCAGAGACTCTGAAAAGGGAAATGCATTTGAAGTAAGTTCATGCCATTAGCAAATTTAGAGCTGCTGAAAGCTGTTTCACACAGGCTACAGGTCGTAGGGCAGAGATGGAGGGTGGGAAGATGCACGTGAAAAATCCTGCCCCAGCACCATGCAGGACCTTCACATTAAGTAGCCATGCACAGTACTGCTTGTGCCTTGCTCCACACCAGGCCCCCTCAGCTCTTCCTCTGGAGGGTAAGAAGCACACAAGAAAACTGCATACCAATTGAAAATATTAATTTTCTCAATGCAGTCTGAACCAGTGAATTTAAATTTAAGCTTAATTTAAAGCAATGGATTGAGAAATCAACACAACTTAAAGTTGTATGGGTTTCTAATAAATTAGTCAGTCACCAGCAGTCATGGCAGTATTTATGTAAGCTGTATCACACTTTTTGACGGAGTTTTCCTTTTCACAAGCATGAAACGGACTCACAGCCTACCTGGTAGTTAGAAGACAAACCCAGCACATAAGAATCTGAGCTTGCCTTGCCTCACACTAATCAATAAGGTATTGATTAGTTAGCTTCTAGGCTTCTAAGTTAAATTGGTGAAAAAGTAAAAATTGTCATTATTCCAGTGGGAGAGGGAGAGGGAGAGGGAAAGGGAGAGAGGGAGAGAGGGAGAGAGGGAGTTTTTAAGACAGTACTGAATTAGCAGTATTTACAGCCATAATCTATAAAGTTTGCCAGTCATACGATTTTGCAGTTTTAATGTAACCTTTGTCCTAGGAAGATTATCTGCCACTCAATAGCAACACAAGTTTTTATGAAGCAGGAGACAAAATCTGAGCAATTCTCCCTTTTCCCACCCTTACTCCCACCACGCAACTTTCAATCTCCAAAGTCCCATTAAGTCCAGAACCACGATAAATCCCCCCAGAAGCATGTGAGCAAAGAAGAAAGAGCTGAATGACCAGGAAAGGGGCGTTCCTTGGTTCAAAGAGTCACCGAGTCTATTTACAAGGGAGACTGAGAGGTCGGAGCAGGGTCCGTGCAGACATTCAGAATTACCCCGGTCAGAAACAGACCCTGCATTGCTTTGCAGTGCACAAACCTTGTTCTATCAGTGAAACTATAGTAACTACATGGCCACTGAGGATTACTGTGACCCTGGGTCACAAAACTTGATCACCATAGATTAGTAAAAGATCAGGTCAGCACTGGACAGGAAGGCTTTTTATTTCTTTTAAGGAAAGATCATCAGAAGCAGGATGCTAATCCTGCTTCAGATCAGCAGTAAAACACACACATGACAAACCAAATATGTGCTTACAAATATTTTGTCATATTAGATTAAATTATTGTACACAGACTAAACAGAGAAATCTGAAATGCAGAGTCTTATGTTTGGGATATCCTTGGAGCTTTTATACAAAGAAAGAGAAGTTTATACTTTGGCATTGCACTGCGCACAGTCATCCCATACCTGCTGCCTAACACAAACACAGCTTGCTGCATGGCAGCGATGCATCTGTCAATGCAAAAACACAGAGGTTTAGCAGTCAAAATCCTTCTCCTTGGCTACCAATTTGACTGTGCTGCCCTTCGGCCTTTTGTGGTGCTTCTTGTCCTTTCCAGATAAATAGCAGCCTGCCCTCTCTTCCCTAAGGCTGAGATTTTGTCCGACTGCCTTTATTTTCATCTTGATTTTGCCTATTTTTATCTCACTTTAGCTCTGCACATACTGCATTGGCCTTGTCAAATAGGTAAGGCAGCCTCCTGCTTTCTACCTGCCTTGGTCTCTTGTGAGTACCAGTCCTTTTTGTGAAGCTGAGGTCCATCTCCACACCAAGAACATTTCCACACCTGTCATTGTCCTGCAGCCAAGGGGAAGCCTGTCAGGGCAAGGAGCTGGCAGAGGCAGTGACACACAAATGAGGTCAGGCAGAGAGCCAGCTCCCCATTAGGCATGGGGAGCAAGGGGCACCCAGGCACCCAGTTCAGCTGGGTGTGCAGTGGAACATCTCCTGGAAGCTAAGAGATAGCAATGTTACCTCTGTCAGGCAGAGGAAACTGCAGGACAATGCTGACATTTGATGACAACTGGATGTTGGAAGGGGTGGTGGTGTTAAGAATTAGAAGAAAGGTACTAGTCACTGTGCTGGTGCCCTGGGTTCCCCTTGTGGGGTTTTGGCCCCAAAAAACCATACTTTGCTTTTAGAAAAAAAACTCATGAATTTAAGAAAAGGATCACTCAAATGCAACCTGCCTGCTGAGACAGGAGTGCCTAGAGTCATTAATCCTGGCTGTCTTTCCCAGTTCTGCATGTGTCTTTTTTCCCAGAAGCAAAAGTTGAGGAGTAAGGGATCTTGTTGGACTGGTATAGCTTCACAAGGTAGAAGAAGGAGAAGACTGCAAAGCAGTGTCAGAGCTTCAGGGCTTTTTTTAAGAAGGAAGTTTCAACCTTTTCTTCTCCTTTTGAAATACCTAATGCTTTCTGTTCACACTTATCCTGCAAAACAGTATGCACCAAACTCCTAAATGAGCCCTTTGCTCCAACATCTTCTGTTCCTAGGGCCGTTGAAAGATAAAGAAGACTACAGTGGAGTCCAGTGGGGCCAGCACATCCAAGGAGATAAACTGGGTCGTCACCCAAGCTGACAGAACTGGAGAGGCAACATTTCTGGGATGCTTTCTTCAGAGCTGCTGACTGGTCAGCATGGCTTACTATGCAAATGTAGGGGGAATAACAACAAAAATTGATTTTGCCAGAACCGCAAAATAATTAGGACAATTCCTGCCCTGCAGAAAAGGTATCTAGGAGAAGATAATTGCATCAGTGGAGAGTTAAAAGCCTGTGCTAACTGTACTTAGAACAGCCTCAGGAAGAGGAGCAGAGCTTCACTAGTCACGCGTGTCCAGAAAGGACTTCTCTTACTTCTGGTAACCCACCACCCAGAATATCTCCTCCTGCATCACCTCCACCTCCTCAGTGCCTCCTCCAGGAGGGCACCTCCTTTCCCAGCTGCTGATAAACACAGGCAAGGGTCCCATTCTTCCTCACAGAAAAACACCTCTCCATGCTGATGGTGCAGGGAGGGACATTTAAGAGCAATCAGGAGGTCTTTGGGACTGCAGCACTAATGAGACTCTTAATCATTCCCCTTAGAGGAGAAATAACCCAAAATACATGGGGTTTAAGAACTTCCCAGAGGAGGCCCTGGTGGAGTTTCAGCATTTCTTGCCAGCATCTAGCAAGGACACGTGACCGCAGTGTACACGCTCCTTCCTTGACAAAAGGAAGAGCAGTTACCTCAAAATTTTTTTCCCACCATTATGCATCTTTCTCCTTCAGCACTCCTCCAGTCCTCAGTGTCTTCTCTGGTGCCATGCTCCTGCCCCCCTGGCTCAGTGATTTCAAACCTCCTCTTGCCAGGAGCACCCAACACAGCCACCATTGCTGGGTCTGGGTGCTATAGACACTGTCTCTAACCCCTCACTATACTTCATAGCAACTGAAGCCCAAAAAATCATTAAACCTGCCATTAAACCTCCCTCTTCACCATAATGCTTCCTGCCTGGGTTTGACTTTTATGGGGCAGACACCTCCAGCACAAAACACCTTCACTGCTCCCATGGCAGAGGTGTGACATGCCCAAGCATCTGGAAATGGGTCTTCTCCTAGCCTTTGCTGCCCACAGCCCTAGGCCATGAATGTCCATTGAGGAGGGTTTGTGAGACAACTCAAGCTCCCACCTCAAGGGTACCATGGCAATACAGACAACTGCTGCAGAAACAGCTAATACGAATTGGACCATGCAGTCTTTGCTGTCTGATAACTTAATTCTGATAACTTAATATTTCTTTTAACCTCTTCCTGATGTCTGTGGTTGAGAAATGTTTTTGCCAAGTGCCATTCATCTTGTAGCTATAGCTACATATATATATATTTATATTTGACTTGCACTTAATACCACATGAGCTGGTGAGAGAGTAAGAGGACATTGATCTCCACAGCTTTGCTTCACAACCAAGGTTGCAATGATGCAAGACATGGGTGCACCACAGCACGTTCATGGATTACAGTTTGGGCAGGAACAGTTTATAAACATCAGAAGAAACAGCAAAAAAACATTTGTGTTGTGAAACAGTAATGTGTGCCACTCAGAGACAGTTTACTTTTCAGACATGTACAGTGCCCCATATTGTTCCTATGCTTTTCAAAGGAAATTATTAGTGTTATTAGCACAGCAGTCCTCCTTTACAAAAGCAACTCTAGCCACAGTTAATGTTTAAGAAGAAATTAAATATTAACTCAAAGGAAAGCACAGAAGTCATGGTTTCAGACCATACATCAGACATGCAAAGAAATATTGCTGCGAAAGCAGGTGGGAATTAAAAAAAAAACCAAAAAACAAACCAAAAAATCAACAAAACACCCCAGGTTTGGTTCCCAAAGCTAAGAACAAATTTAAAATAAAATCAGAGTTCTCCTGATTCATCACCTTCAGGTTCCCCAAGACAGAAGGACAGCATTGCTTTTCTGCTTTTTACCCCAGGACATGTAATTTTCCCCTTGCATTTGGTTTAGCAATGACTCTTTAACAATAGAAGGTAGATCACAGTGACTTAACCTGCTGAGGAGGGCTACAATTTGATTCTCAGCCAGAGATTTGCAGGTAAGATTAAGTGCAAAGGTGACTAAACATCACAACAAGCAAGGTCTAGCCCTGTGGCTTTGCCTGGAAGGGAAAACAGATTATTATTGTAGCAGCAGACCTACCAAGATCTGTTCCTTTTCTCCCGTTCCAGCTCCAGTACATGAAAATCCTTGCAAGATGGTTTTATAGTGGCAAAATTACTTGTTAAATGAGTTCATAACATGCATTCTGCCATGTTCTACAATAATCCCTTGTTCTCTTTCCCATCTTTGCATTCACTGCAAACTTTTAGGCTGAAAAATACCCCATGAATATTAACTAACTGCATCACTATAAATGCACTTTTTTTACGTTGCATATTGTGCTGAACTTCCAGAATAATATTCTCATTAATAATTATGTTTGATTCTAGACTAAATCTAAAGCATTCAGATGCTCATCTTCAAAATTTAAAAAAATTAAAATATATTAACTAATTAATCCACTCAAACCCTTATGGGGGAAGCAAACTATCACCATCATGTTGCTGTTAAGTTTTTAGAGGAAAGAGTCAGAGAAGTAAAAAAGCAAAAAAAAGGTTTAAAGAAAAACAAAAACAGAAAAGGAAAGAAAAGTAGAGGCCAAAACAGCTCCATAAGGAAAGTGACAGATCACTGGGATCAACTCAACCTCGTGGGCTGCCTATTTCAGCCTGGAAGGACACTGGCAAGGACTGGCCATTACCTGTGTAGTGTGTGCTCTTAGTGAACAACAACTCCCCTTATCTAAGGGAGCCAAGCAGTACAAAATGAAACCACAACCCAGAGAATTTTTTCGTGGGAATAGCTGTATATGTGGGCTGTCTCCAAACTCTGAAGGGCTACTAACATGCATAAACAGAAATACTACACGTTCAAGTTTCAAGCATGGAGCAAAAAAGCTTCTGTGATTTTTGATTGCTCACAAAATGCATGTCTCTGTGAAGCCCAGAACTCTTGGAATTCTGCTCTGAGAGGCCTGTTCCTCTTTCACCAGGCAGTCTATGTCATATTTGTCAAGTTTATCACTTGTCTTGTGGGCAAAATTAGCAAAACTACAGTTTCACCCCAACAGTTCACCCTCTGAAAACCAGTAAATATTGGATCTTAAGCCATGAAAAACTAGACTGGTCCTTAAAAGCTAATCTTCTAGGAGTCAAAGGCTAAATAAATAAATAAATAAATAATGATTTTCATAAGGAACCACCTATACAGAACCAGGAATATTTGTCTGAATAGACTCTAAATAGCACTAAGACACAAATATTTCTCAGGCAGTTGTTGCAAACTTGAGTAACAGGCTCCAAAGTCCAAGGACAGCTTGACATCAATTTTTGCAGCAGGATGCTCTTATATTTTCTCCAAGTGCTTTCTTTGGGTAAGAAAAGCTTTTCATCTATTTTCTTCCCTTGCTGCAGCTTTGTCTAGGAGAACCTTAGCAGCCTAGAAATGCAGGTTTAGTCTCACCACTTGAATTGCTGTTATGACCAATTTTCCTTTGCCAAGCAAATTGCTGAAACTCAACATCAGCACTGTGGAGTCAACCAATGGAAAATCAAAGTCTGGAACACCATATTACCTGAAAGCGTCATTGATCTACAAGGTAAAGCTGAGTGAATTGAGTTTGTTTAGCCTGGAAAAGAGACAGGGTGACCTAATTTGGGGTGACCTAATTGCAGCCTTCTGGAACCCAAAGGGAGCCTACAAGAAAAATGGAGAGGAACTTTTTACATGTATTGACAGTGCAAGGGGAAATGAGCACAAGCTAAATGAGAGTAGGTTTAGATTAGATATTATGAAAAAATTCTTTGCTGTGAGTGCGGTGAAACGTTGGAAGAGGTTGTCCAGAGAAGTGGTAGATGCCCCATCCCTGGAGGGTTTCAAGGCCAGGTTGGATAGAGCTCTGAGCAACCTGGTCTAGTGACAACAACCTGGTCTCCCTGCCCATGACAGGAAAGGGGTATGACTGTGGGTGTAGGTGTGTGCATGAAACTACATAATCTTTAAGGGCTCTTTCAACTCAAGCCATTCTATGATTTTTATGATTAACAACATCTAACAATTCAGTGGTTTTCTCAAAATTTACAACAATGAGGCAATTCATATGGCTTTGGGTATAAAGGTCTCCTAGATGTTTCAGAAACTATGTGTACTTCTTTTTTTTTCTTTTCCCTTGACTACATTGCATCATGCTTTACAACTGCTCATCAGGTACTGGCTAACTGGAGTTACTATGACAGAATATGACATCGCCAGTATTTTAGTACATTGCTTCATTATATCTTTCTTAGCTATTTTCTGCTCTCAAAAGACTGATCCAGCTGCTTTCAGATGATATTATCTTGGACTTTTTGTTCATTGTGATAACTTTGGGAGACATGCACAACTCCTCTCCATCCATCCCCTTCTTACAGGTCTGTCTGCATTGAATGGCTTGTTCCACAATTCTTCCCAGTCGCTGCCCACAACTGGCCCATATCTGGCTTGGCTTACTCTCTATCAGACCAGAGATCTCATAATCTCAGTTGCACAGTTTCTTGCTACAAGCTCTTTTTACACCAAGTTGGTAATCACACACTCATCAGTCTCTTTTGATAGTACTCTATATTTTGTTTGAAACGCTGTTCCCCCTTAAAAGACTTGTGGAATTACTGTCAGGAGATTTAGTAACCTGTTTTCTTGTGGCTGACGGTGATTTTTTGCTCAAATGCTTTCACTCTTTTACTACAGCTGGGCAGATGAGCAGATCTGCAGCTAGACTCACCAGGGTAGGAGCCTGCAGTTCTTTAGAGCAGTCCTGACAGTCGGCAGCTGCCATTCCATGCTGACCGCTGCAAACCAAGGTGGGAGATGGGCACACAGAGCTGCTTCTCAAGCACGTTCCCATTCACAGAAAGTGCCAGGCTAAGGCAGGAGACAGGTACTTCTCAATAAAGACTTTTTCAGAGGCAATTTATAGAAAGTACAGAGTTACCCAGTTCAGGGGAGACATTTCCATCATTAAAATTCACAGGGCCTAATATCAGTTTCCTCTGGTGCTTACGTTTCCTGTTGTCATTATGTTTCTATTACAATAGACTGCCTTCAAAGATTAAAGTAACAATATAAAGGGCACAGACAGCTGCCAAAATAGAAACATATGAAGATTTAAAAGCTACAGGATGCAAATGGGTCAACATCCCTGTACCCAAAATTCACATTTCTGGCCCAAAAAGCCCTCCCAACTTTCTACTAAAATCCCTTTTCAACATGCTTGACTCTTAGCTCTGGTAATCAGAATAATGTGACATAAAAGCAACTAACTAACTTTTTTAAAGAACATCTGAAGCAAAATCTCACAGGCACCATGTTTGGTATAATTTCCAGAGGAAACAGCAGGTTTACCAGCACGTTTATGTAAGTGATGGTTGTGCCACTGTCTATGGGTAGCACACATAATTGTATTGGGTGCAGGAAGTCTGGAAAATATCTCATGATACATGTTTGCATGCAGATCTCCAAGTGGCTGCTGAGAAGCTATGAATAACCTCCTCAGGAGGAACCTGAGAAAGGGTAAGAGCTTAAATTCATCAAGGAAGTATAAAATACCAGTTTACTGAGGGTATCCACCACAGCACTGGCACTTCTGGGGTCAGGACATCGCAAACTAGAAACTCTGTCCCAAAGAGATTGTTGCAGACAGCCATGGTTTTGTCTTACATCCATTCTGCCATGGAGTAATGTCCCTGTATCCAACATGAGCTTGAGGTTTTGATTTGACACAATTCCCACTCTGGAATCATTTCCTGTCGCAGTCTACAAAAGTATCATTGGTAACAGATCCTGTATGCTAAAATGTATTATTGGCAACCCTCATAACCTTCATTTTAGCTTTGCTCTTAAATGCCATCCTCAGGCACCTCCATTTACTCGTCAATGCCCAAGATGTGGTTAGGTCAGTGTTTTCTGCACCCACTTGTCAGTACTTTCAATAATACTCAGTGTCACAGTGACATTTTTCATTTCTGCCATTGGTTCCCCAGTCACACATGCTTTGTAGTGAGTTCCAAGGTGCTCAGCTTTTCAACACTACAAAACTCAGCTGTCTTTCCATGATGACCAGATGCTGATTACCTGTGTCGACTTTACAACTGGCAATGTTACCTTCCTTCCTCTCCCCTGTTTCTCTATATCTCAGTTTTTCGTCTTCATACAGCAATTATTCTGTGGGGCAAGCATTATGCAGCTTAATTCTTTAATCTTTTTCCAGGTGCAGAGTGCCTGGAAGAAAACTCAGACTTTCAAAAACATTTTGATAATCTTTCAGAAGTTTTGCTGTTGGGATAGCACACTATATGTTTGCTCAAACTAGATTTTTAGAGATCTGTGTCTCTATTATATTAATTACTTGTCTGTCCCATACTGTGTGTTACAAGTGTTATAAATTTATTAGTATGTAGATGAGTAGCAACACCAGTACTAAGTGCACTTCCCCTTGATGTTTGCCCTGAGCTTTTCACTGGCAAATATTGTCTAATATTTGCAGTGCTTGATTATATTTTCACATTCTTCCCTTTAACAGCACAACGACTTCACTGATAACGCCCTCACCACACAACAGTTTCCTGTCTGCATGCAGCTGCCCTGTGCTGGTGTTACATTCAGGTTTATGGCTATTCCACATTGTTATTGCAGAGCATTGTCTTGTACAGATTTTCTTTTTTTGTCTATACATGCTTACAAAACTTTTCAGTAGTGATAGCATCTTCTATAATAATGCAGGTAGCACTGTACTTGGAGCATTTTTCACTACAGCAGAATTTCTTCTCCCCAGAACTTCCTTTTCATTTGTTTATCTTTTCCTGCTTTCTTCTGTGTGTTTGTTCCTGCAAAAAACTTAGCTTATATTTATTCTTTTTCTCTCTCTGTTTACACTGTGTTTGATGTGAGCTGTCTTACTCTCTTGGAACACAAGCTGTCATGTTTGTCAACCTTATTCATAGCTTTTTATGCAGCCCTGTTCAGAATTACCTCATTTCTGTCCTCATCACTGCATCACTGAAGCACAGTTTGACTTCTGAAATTTGATGTTCACGCAAATCATCTGGTTTGCACCAATAATATTAATAAGCACTTCCCAGCAATTGCTGATGAAAGCCTTTTGCATATGACACTTTCTGAGTTTCCTTATTTGAAGATGTTTCTGGAGCACACCTGAAATTTTACAAAGGCTCCAAGCTTCCATTCCCTGGTCCTTCTGAAATCTATAGCAAGTACTGTAGTTCAACAGGATCTGACCCTCCCTTTCCAGTGTACTTAGAGCAATGCCAAAGCATTCTTGGCTCATATTGTTGGCATTTGGGTTCTTTGCTTGTGTGTATTATAAAGATCCCTAAGCTTCTGATTTCACACATTCATAGGAAGCCACTTATTTCTGCCACCTAGTTTGACTCTTAAGCATGAAGAGGTAGGCCAAGGCTGTCCAAGATTTATTTCTTCCTCTGCATGAACTGCCTATTGTCATCAATTTTTTTCCTGAAAGTAATGTTCTCTGATTCTGGACACTGCCTTACATGCAGTGGACCAAACTACCCTAGCAGTTCTCCAAACACCAAAATATTTACCTTAGCACACTTCAGAGGTGGTCTGTTTGAGAAATCACTTTAATACTGACTGAGAAATGCTGATGTTATAAATTCAAAACTTCTGCTTTGACAAGTCTCACAGTGTAGCCTCTTTGAGTTGCAATGCAAGAATGCAAGATGCAAGAGGAAACCTACACTATTTTACAGGATCACTCCTTCAACAGAACCACATCTGTCACTCCAGGGGGACTGCAGCCTCCATTTAACTGGACTGCTACCAACATCCTGACCAACAGGGTGTCAGGCTGTATTCTGACTCTTGTCAGTGGGTTGTTGTTTGGTTTTGTTGTTGTTTTTTGGGTTGGTTTTTTTTTGTACTACTGCATTTTTATTTTAATTTCCGTAGTAAAGAACTGTTATTCCTATTCCCATATCTTTGCCTGAGAGCACCTTGATTTCAAGTTTATAATAATTTGGAAAGTGGAGGGAAGTGGTTTACAATTTTTTTTTTCCCCAAGGGAAGTTTCTGCCTTCCTTAAGCATGCACTTGTTTTTTCAAACCAAGACATGTAGTCTCTTACATAACAGCACATATAGGAGTGCCAAAGATATGGCAGAGTGCAAAAGATATAATCCACAGCAGACAAAGTTTAAATGGGTCCTTTCGTAGCAATATGGGATGCGTCTACTTGACCTGACAGCTTAATGTGTGATGTCATGCTGTGAAATGCTGCTTTATTTCCTGCATGCGTGGACCTGGACCGTGTGCAAGGGGCTGCTGTGCATGTGTATCCTGAGCTTGGTCTGGAAAGACCAGAAGCATCATCAAGGAGCCTTCCTGACAACCACAGCATGTATTATTATATTCCCATTTCAATTAATCTAATAGCAGATCTTGTTCATCTACCTTGAGCAGATAAAGTAAAACCATTTGACTAAAAAATAGCTATAAACTTCAAGAAAATATGTTGCAAGACTTACTGATAGCACCCTCAAAATTTCTAAAGTGTATTACAAGAATTGCAAACATACCAGGTCGCACATAAGCTCAATGTTACTTCTACCTGTGTTAGTAGAAGTAACAGACAAAAAGGAAGAGACATGCAAATTTCAAAGTCGTTGCTATCTGATAAAGCCTGTCAGAACTAAAACCAGGAGGTACTGCCAGAATTAAATTATTTCCTCAGGAAAAATCCTGATCCTGGAATCCTGGAATCAAGCAACACAGGCTGAACAGATAAAGCCCATTTGTATAACATAATAATGGACAGGCATATATTTCACTAAAATAGTAAATACATACACTCTCTACAAACACAGGGCAAAACCACAGACATGGCAGACAACATTATATCCTTTCTGCTGAGACTTGAACAGCAAGACACAAAGGGAAAGCTAAAAAGCAACTGACTGATAGATATGCATAAACTTTCTAAAAATCCTATGCCTCTGAAAAAAATTCAAAAAACAGTCAAAGCTGTTTCCCTTCTCACACAAAGGGATTACACTTGCCTCAACATGAAACTGCCTTCAAAGACTACTCAAGAATTTCTAAAATACCAAGGCATGAAATTAAAAAGAAAACAAAAAGCACAAACAAAACTCAAGCTAGAAAAAGGATATTTTTTTTCCAGGCAAATGAGGGCTAGTCAAAACAAACAATTGAAGCATAGAGTGTTTCGCATATGTGATAAGACAAATTTTAAGGGACACCATAGGTAATGTGTAAATAGCCTTCACTGATTACATTGAATTTTCCTGTCTTGATGGAGACAAAAGGGCTGCTGCAATAGAAATCTCTATAGGAGAGCTTTATGAACAAATAGGGCTGCATGCAGGAACTTGGAGTGCTTCATTTCAGAAAATGCCTGATAAGGACAGAAGCTTTCCCAGGTGAACTGTCTCCATTCAGGAGGGTGGGGCAGTAACCAGGACCCACAACCCTACCAAAGGGCTCTCCTAGGCCATCTCCATCACTAAACAAACCAGGTGGGAGACCTTGCTGCCAGACCAGCTCCACACTGCTCTTTGCTTTGGGACAATCACATATGTTGCAAATTCTACTCCTGCTCTGCCAGTACAGAGAGGTCTTACTTCCAGTAAGCAATGATGTGAAACAGGCAGGATTCACCCTGCTATTTATCCTTCATCTCTCCAGAAGCATCTGAGTTCAATAGCCCAGAGTTCCCCTTGTTCTGCAGTGAATGTTTAAAGAATATATCATTTTCCACTCATGAAAATGTAGCCTCTTCTGTGATAGGTGATGAGAACCTTGCTTTTAAAAACAGAGGTGTTGCTTTTCTCAGTTACATGGATATTGGAGGAAATAGTACAGCAGGGGAAAGGAGAAGTATTTACTGATATTTATTCCATAAATCCCTACAAATCTGCAGTGTTCAAAGTTTCTTTTCAGAAGCTTACTGCATATATTCATAACAATTTACTTATGAATTATCTTCCAGAAGGTTCACAAACATGGATAACACTGAGGTTCTTGTGCAAACATATATCCATTCATGAAGATATGCTAAAAACTGGTGTAACAATTTGCATTGAAAGCATTTGCAGAGCTAATGTAGAAGTTTCTTGTGGTTTGGGAATTCCCAACACAGGTATCAAAAAATGAAGAGAAAAAAAAGTAGTAAAAAATTACAGCTCATTGCAAGCAACTAACAAAGGTAAAACAAATAACAAATATTCAAATAACATACAAGTACTCTCCAGACCCAGCTATGCTCCCTCTAACCATTAACTGAGCAAGATGAAAAGCTGGTTAAAATAAAAATGTTTGCATAATACTAGTAAACAGAAAGGATGTATCTGCCAAACACATTTTTGCTGCAGTTAGTTCACTTTTCTTAGCCAGATTCTTCATTGTTATGCCTACAAGAACCTCTGATTATTCTTTTATGCTCAGCTCCCCACTGGACTCAGTTTTGTTGCAGGTAAATGAAGACAAGGGTGGGCTAACAGAGCAGGATCAGCCAATACAGGATGACAGCATCATCCAGCCTTCATCACTTCACCCCAGTGTTTGTGTACTCTGTTTTTGACTCTTCAGAAAATGGCACCATAACACTGTGCTTCCAACAGCTGAAGGACAGACAGGAGAGATCCTTGCTGCTTACCCAGACCTTGGCAGACCTCCTGGGAGACCAGGAACCTTTTCCCCCTGTGCTGGGGAGAAGGGGTACAGGCCATAGAGAGAGCAGCTGGCTTTGCAAACCATCACAGCCCTGCAGTGGTGGGCCAACTCCCTTTTCTGCATTGCAGGTCCTCTCCCCTCCTCCTCCCACAGACCTGGGGGCTGGGCACGATTTAATTCAGGGTGTCTCTGAGCAGGTCACCTACCATCAGCACCACCACACAGGCTGCTGACTGGCACAGACAAGGGAACAGCAAAGCCTGACATGGGAGAGGGAGGAGGAGGGGAGGGCTGGGAAATGTTTTCACCCAGGTGTACCACTGAAGCCACCACATTGTACAACCGCATCCTGCAAGGCTGTGGCAGCTCAATGATCCTGAAGAAATCATCCTTTGTTGCCAAGATATGCTTCTCTCCAGTAGGGACAGGGAATTTCTATTTCCTAGGAACAAGGGCAGCTCTAAAAACTGTGTATGACCTGCTGTCCATTGTAGCTTCTCTAATAAAAGCACCCACTTTTACCAACCATTCAAAAGTCAGAGCCTAAAACATTTATAGTTTAACTTGAAATCAGGGGTATTTTTCTTTAAAACATATCAAAAAGCCAACTAATAGCTCTGTGTTTCTCTTTACCTTTAGATTAAACCAAAAGCCAGCCACATCTGTTTAACCTCAGGCTTTGGTGGACTGACATGCCTGAACAGACTTTAACACTGCCAGGGCTGCACATGCTGAGGTAACAGGAGAAAAGCAGAAAGCTGTAGCCTGTTGCTAAGATCAGGCAGCTTCCAAGTCCTAACCATGACCACAACAGACATCCCATTTAAAGGAGGAGCACAAATGAAGGAGAGAGCAGCTGAGTTTATGCTGGATTCTTCACCAGCACTCCTAAAAGCAAGGAGGAAAAGGAGGGTGGGGAAGGAATGAAGGCAATGGGGCCACAGTGAAAACTCTGGAGAAATTTGATTTTGTTCTTTAGCTGGCAAAAACTTACAATATATACATCTAGAGTGACTTATGCTGTTAATTGCACATTGAGATAAAATAGGTTTCAAATACTACAAATCTAAAATGACAGCATACAAAAACAATTTGCTCATAATCCTTACAGACAATGTCCTCTTCCTTAAGAATTTAATAGCAATAAAAATGTGGGATTGGGATGGAGTTTTGTGTATTGCAGGAGTGGAAGCAGGACATGTACACAGAGAAAAACATCTGGTTTTCAAAATTTCTGCCTACCCAGGCACCAGAGTCAGTCCAAAGGCAGACAAAACTGATAGCAAAATTAAAGACAGAGTTATGTTGAAACAGTACCAAGAGGAACTGTTTTAGCAGAAAATATAGGTGGGAGGGGAAAGGGGTTCAGTTGAAGGAGCCCCTCACCCCACAGAATTGAGGAAACACACAGTTTGTGTTTGGGTCAACTGAAGTCAAATATTTTTCTCCTTCTCAACTAAAAGTATGTAAATATTTAAGCCAGATGGGACACCATTTCTCTTTTTTTTTAATTCTACAGCCAGTCAGTCCTGCAGACATGTGCCTACATGCACCCCTCTATCCTGTGTTACCAGTTATCCTGTGTAAGACTCTTCTAGATACTTGCAAAAATAAGAAATTGGTGCTGTTTTCCTAAGCCTGGTGTTTCTCAGAACTAAACAGATAACCAGCTTACCAGCTTTCCTGCCTCCCTTCATCTTTTAACTGTACTTAATTTTAGCAGGTATAAAAATATTTACATTTAGAGGGGGAGCAAAAATCGAAGCTCACTAGACAAACTGAAGTAGCAGCATCTGTCCCCACCCATTGCCGCCCATCCAGATGGAAAGCACAGGGAAAGGAAGGAACCTGGGTGATCCGGAATGGCTCATGGCAGGTTGTACACAAGCTGCAAACACCTCCAGGGTGCCAGGTCCCCGGGGCCCACAGCGTGCCAGGTCCCCGGGGCCAGCAGCTGCGGCCGCAGCCCTCGGCACACGCATGCCCGGCGCCCTGCCAGGAGCTCCCCACGCTCCGCAGGCACCGCCAGCACCCCTGGATGCGTGCTGAGGATGATTCACTACCGAAGCCAAAAGCATCGCACAATTAAACAAGCAAGCTCATTTAGCTCGTCATTAAAATGCATGCTTGTGAAAGAGGGCTGGGGCAGGAGGAGCGCTAACCTGAGCGCTCAGCCAGCACTGCTGCGCTGGCCTGATTCCTGCTGCACGACGCCTTCTTGGCCTTCCCTTCGGCTCCCGGGAAGGTGCCCGTGCTGCACCTCCAACTGGGTTATCAGCAGCCTCACTACACCGGCACAAAACAAACCGGGTCGGAAAAGGAGGCAGCTGAAATCATCTATCTCTATTAAAATACCAATAAGCTCTATGCAGCTTTAGGCCACAGCTACAGTGGGGAAATAACTTGATTTTTACTAGTCTGCGCTTTGTTAGCAGCCAAATTTTGCTGCTTCCCCTTTTATCAAGAGGGACTAATTGTATTCAGTAAATTTTTAAAAATGCACATGCATACTCTCATTATTTTAAATATCGTTTCAGACAGACTGAGCATTATTAACCAGAATAACTAAACATGCCAACCAGCATATTTTAAAAATTCTGTTTTCATGGTCTAAATATTATCTGCAGGATAATGGTTTTTATACAGTTTGTGATGATGGTTAAGCACTGGCTGAGGTAAAATCTGCATTAGCCAAAAGATTCTTCCAGGAACTCACGGAATATCTGTTCACCCACCTTGAAGCTGTTTGTTACTGCAGAGGAGGTCGGTGACTGCACTTGGGTTTTGCCTCTCCCCTGTAACAATGCTGTAGTTCAAAGGTGGCTCAGCAGGTTCCTCTAATATCATAACTCATTCCTACTGCCTACCCAATTTTCATCAAGCTTTTCATATGCTAAGTGACAGCAAATCAGATATAATCATCCTACTAATGCATCCCCTCATCTTCCTATACAAGAGGCATCATCATAGAACATTGTCCTTGTGAAGAGCAGGAATGCTGGGCTCAGCAGACTGTGCTATCAGATCTTCTTTTCAGCTTTTCTTTCTAAAAGGCATGTTTTGTTTCCCTCCCGGAGTGCTCAGGAGCATGGGCATCTGTGCATTTTTTTATGCTTATTTCTAAGGGTACTTTGAGGCCAGGTCAGCAGCGCTGCTGGCAGACGGGTCATGTCCACACAGTCTCCACGCTGCTCCCCACTGCAGCAATAAAGGCATGTGTTCGTCTCCAGGTAGCTGCTGAACCTGTGTCTCTTAGCAAGCACTGAGTCATGCAGGCAAAGGGCTTACCCTGCAACTTCTGCAGTAGTTCCCCAGGTTTCCCTCCCACACCTACACTAGAGATTTTCACCCTTCCTGCCACCCTGCTGCTCCTGACATAACAGCTGATCTGCCATAGTTCACAGCCCATTACTGGGAAAGGTGCGGTGTCACAGTCCTCACCACAAGCTAAGTTGTCCCCATTCCTCCATCTAACCTGTCCATGATGTACTTCTTCCAGGGGAGTGGTTACAGAAGGTTCCTATGGCTAAAACCTCCTTCCTGACTTAGGAGATAAAAATTACAGCTGCAAAACATTGTACCTATGTTCTTTTAACTAAGGAGCTAAGATACAAATCTCTTTTGAGTCACGTCACTTAGAACTCTCCATGTGCTGTGTAAGTAATACTGCATCTCCTGAATTCTCAGTCTTCGCTTATCCTGGGCAGTTAGCCAAAATTGTTTCCATTATGTGGAAAAAATTATGACAGAGTCTGTTCCCTCATTGATGCAATAATGTTTCTGTAAAATAATAATTTCAAAGTCTTACTGTTTTTGAACAAAGACTTGGGAGACAGTTACTTTTCCAAGCTTCAAGCTTCAGAATGAATATTTAGCACACAAACTTTCTTTTGGTTTTTATTTCCTTAAGCTCCATTTAAACAGACTTCAACAGTTATGTCTACCTAGCAATTACTGTTTCTCTCTGGTTCAGTTTCCCCAAGCAAAATCTCACAGAGTTTTAAGCTCTGCCACCCACCCAGGTCCTCCTTAGTTCATATCTGTATCTTAAAGGATAAGTGGCTGGTTTTCATCAGAGTAGAAGCCAGCCTACAGAAATTGTTGGTTTTGTAAAAAGAATTCCATGATTCTTCTTCCTCCTTGGTGACTACCTAGAATTCCTATGAACTCTACCTTTTTTTTTTTTTTTTTTTTTTTTTTCAAAAAGCAAATGCTGCTTTTCATTCTGCTTTCCTACTCTGGCCTTCAAGGTCCATTTTCCCTGGCAGTAAGGAAGCACAGAGGCTTCTGTCAGAGCTCCAGCATGGGCACCACTGGATGGTCAGAAATGACAAGGTGAGCTCCACAGGACCACCAATTTACAATGTAATGAATGCCAGTAACACAGGCAGATGGACCCTACCAGCTTCTTTCAAACTCTGAAGAGCCCAGACACTAAGCAAGGAAGTGAGTTTGCCATGCTACACCATGGAAAGGGACTGAGGCCACTTGGGATCCTCCTCCACACTCTTGGCTTTAAGATGGTGAGCTGAGATCAAGAAAATCACAAGGAAAGGGAAGCTCAGGTTCTTCCTGCTGAAACCCAGCGACAGATTTTGCTGGCCACCACAAAGGATTGAGGTCTCACCAAAATACCTCCCTCCAGCCTGTTTATGTACATCCACATCTGTTTCTGTATGCCACAGAGATCCTGCCACCCATACGCCTGGTTCAGCATCAGGTACTCCTGTAGGAACCACTGTACAAGATCTTCTCTACTCTCTTTCTATACTTTTCCCTTCAGGTCACTCTTACTCTACTACTCTCCCCTTATGACTGACTTGAAAAACCAATATTTTTTCTTTATGGGAGAAAACAGCATTCCTATTTTTAAAAAAAGAAAGGAATTGAACACCGCTAATTAAAAAATCCATTATTAAAAAGAGCAACAGCTAAACAGAAATTGAAATTCCCAGCTAATAAAAATTTGAAAACAGCCTAAATAATATCAAAGACAAAACTGCAGTAATTTCAAACCCTCAAAGGTAGACTATAATGTTATGGAAGTGGTTTTCAATCACTCCTTCTAAATAAGGTTTATTTGAAATTAACACCTTTCTCAAAGAGCTGGATGAATCAGCATTTTCCGTTGGAAAAAACCTTCCACCCAAAGATTTTCAGCTTGTTCTACTGCCTTCACTGAACTTGAGTTTCCTGCCTTTCCTGCATCATGTTTATTTTAGTATCATTACATCATATTTTGTCTCATTCTTGAAGTTCCCTTTTCTGCTTCTTCCCAGCTTGAGAGGGTCAATATTTAAATAGGGTTTAGCAAATATAACAGTGAAGGGCTACTAGAAGGAGCAGACAGCAAGGAACAGGGCTCAACACATTCCCCAGTTACATGGGTGTAAATCCCATAAGAAGAGAGGAACTGCAGCTATCCTACTTAAATCATTCACCTTCTGCTGCTAACCAAACACACAGTTTGATTACTTTCCTAAAAACTCCTCCCTCTGAATTAATTTTATATATAGGTCACAGAAATGGACTAGTTCTCTATATTACTATGAGAATTTCATTTGATATCATATAGCTGTTGAACAAATTTAAATATATGCAGACTGAAGCACTGTGTTTTGCCAGAGGAAGGAGGAGAAGGGAAAAGCAAAGCAGGAAGGGATAAAAGAGGAGTGATGTGATCTAGAAAAAGAAGCAGGTCTTGTGTATGACAGGTCAGTACCTTCTTCACATAATTATGGATGTTCTTATTCATCTGCTCACATACAAATGAGCTTCTCTTTCTTTACAGTCTCCTGCTAAAGCCTTGAGGTTTGTTGATTCCTTGTGGCAGTAAGATCCCCGACTTAGTTACATGTCATAACTTGGAATCAACACTAGTCAGCTCTGCCAAGTTCCATTAGGCTAGAAGTATCAGGCATAGGGAATACGTAGGGAAGAATGATGATCCTAGAGACCATTGTCTTCATATTCAGGCAGCAAAGGGAATTTCTATGGCAGGCAGAATACAGTTCTTGCCCCTATAATAACAACACTGCAAGATTTTGGACATAATATGTGAAATATGCAAGTGGCAATGTGATCTCTGTCTTACAGAAGGCCATAATTTCAAAAGGTGCTTTACAGAGTCCTACTAAAACCAGCAGTTCTTCAGAATTCACTGAAGGCTCACACTGGGCAGTGCAGACCAGCAGCACATGTGCTCCTAGTGAAATCCTGCAGCTGCCCACATCATGGTCAACTCTCCAATAGAATAATCCAAAGAAAGAAATATGTATTAAAAAAATTGCAGGTAACACTAGGATGTGGAAAACACAATAAGCATTAACAAAGACTGATCAATCTAAGATCTATAGGGTAAGTCCTGTGAGGAGCAGCTAAGGATGTTTAGCCTGGAGAAGAAGAGGCTCAGGGGAGACATTATTGCCCTCTATAACTGCCTGAAAGGAGTTTAGGAGGGGGGGGTCAGCCTCTGCTGCCATGCAACCCACAACAGGATGAGAGGACAGTCTCAAGCTGCCCCAGGGAAGGTTCAGATTGGACATCAGGAGGCATGGAGACAATACAGACAGATCTGTAATTTGGCAAAAAAACAACACTGTCTGTAATCTGAAACAAAAATAATGTTCAGATCAAAAAGGGGCAACAAGCTTTGGACTGGGGAAAAAGGTATCAGTAGGACAGCTGAGCTTGGAGTGCAATAGCACTCCATCACCTGAGCTCCCTTACCAGTCTTTGTAACATTGAAGGCATAATTATTCTCTTACAGAAACAGCTACTTTCCTTTAGCCTGCATCATACAGCAATTCATAGCAGGATGTGCTTGCAGCCCATGATATCCCCGTTAATAATACTAGTGCTAAAAGTTCCAAGCAGGAATTAAATGCCGGGTCAGGACAAGCACCCCTAGTGGCATCCTACTACTACTACTACTACTATATTTGATATTTCAGTCAAAAAGAAACCCAAAATCAAACAAGGAAAAATCTCAAACCAACCAACAAACAAACAAACCCCAAACAAGCCTCACCACCAGCTTTTTCCCAAGTGCGACCAGCATTTTCCAAAAGCACAAAAGGAAAAAAACCACCACTTGAGCAATAAAACATGGTCAGAATAGCTTCCAAAAGTCTGATCTGATAAAACCACAATTTCTTGTTAAAATTCAACTAATGGCAGGGAAAGCCTCATTGGAATAGGTATTTAAAATTTAATTGAGGAAACTTAAGAAATGTCATTTAAAATCCCACTGTGTAACCTTTCTTCTATCTTATTCCTATACTATTGCCTACAAAACGAGCACAGAACAGCTGAATTAGTTCATCCCTGTGTGTGTTTGGTAGGAGTCCTGCTATGACTCCAATTCATCTATTGATTGCAATACCATTCCTATTCTAAGTCAAAATATGATGTGTTTGGCACTGAAACACCTTGATACTCTCTCAAACACAGAAAAGAATTTGGAATTTAAAACCTAAGGAAAACGATGGAAAGGGAGGAGCTCTCAAAAATATTTCAACTGCAGAGCAGGAATCAATTTCAAAGTGTCATGATTGTTCACAAAACTGATATTATAGGGCTGACTAGCTCTACAGGACAGATTTGCTTGGTGGTTTGGGGCAGGGTGGGGCTGGATTTTTTTTGTGTAGTTGGCTAGTTTGGGTTTTTGGGGTTTTTTTAGGGAAAGCTGCCCATTGCAGAGAAAAGTAACATCATTGCCTACTTGATTTGGCTTGAAGAAATATTTGATCCAGTAATGGCTAGCTTATCCTCACTTAGAAAGATAGTTTAGATACTTCCTCCCTCAGAAAAGTCATCTGTGCCCATCCTTTTAGGTTCTGTATCTATGAATCAACAAGAGAAACAGAGCCTGGTCAAAGGAGTCCTTTCTTATCTTGCATTTTGTGACCTAATTAAAGACCTTTTGTTGAAATAATGTTGAGTGAACTGGCAGACTCAGAAAATTCAGACACATCTCTTGTGTATGCCCAGGAATGCAGAGCTGGTTACTGTCTGACCATAACCACAACCACATAAACACAACTTTCCATTTGAGGGTATGCATGTGCTCTGCTCTCCCTTTTACCTAACTGTGCATGTCGGCAAGATGCTGGGGAGATTGAGCTGCAGATAAAAGCACCAGTCTCACTATTATAAAGAGCCTTGCTGCAATGTAACATCATGGATTTCATGGAGGCAGGAACTGAGCCAAAAACTAGGCCTGGGAGAAGAGACAAGAAATCCAGATATGCATGAGCAAGAAAGGAGTAAAGAGAGAGGTGGGTCATCCTCCTAAGCATTGCTTTTCATGGCGTACACCCCAGTCTTACTGAAGAACATTAAATACGTATAGCTTCTTTCATCTATACTATCCCAGAAAATGGTTCTTGTAATACATGGATTGCCTCAGAGAGGGCAAGAACCTGAGACCTCTCTGCTACACACATTGTGTCTGATTACACACCAAAATGGAGTAGGAGACAGCAAATACAGCTTTTCTTGAAACCTCCTAGAATATCAAAACATAGACATTTTGTTATTTATGGCTATGCAAGGGGACTTTTTCTCTGTATGTCTGCATGCACGCCTTCCCTTAAATCTCTTACAGACATGTTTATAGAAGGAAGGATAAATATTTTTCCATAGCTTCATGGAAAATTACTATGAGAAACCTTGGAGTAACACAGCTGTGGGGTCCCTCATTACCTCAGCACTAGCAGAGCCTTCTACACACTGAAATTTCATTGTGCTTTGCTGGGCATGGGCCTGCAGTTGTACGCCCAGCCTTTCCAAAACACCTCATCAAAAGGATCAATAATTTTCAGCCTCCTTAGTATTTTAGAGGGAACCACCAAGGGACAAAATTTCTTTTTGACCCAGACTGCATACTGTTTTCCAAACCTATATCTGATTTTATAACTAGGGAAAAGGGTCAGGGAGATGTAAGGTAACACTCAGAGACTTTGTACATCCTCTCTGTCTTCAGAATGTTACCATCCTATAAATTCACCTCACAGCGTTCCATGCTTGGAGTTCAGGCAGATATTTTTGTCTTACACTTTGTCCCAAGCTGTAAAAATAACACCTTATTCCTCAGAGGTGCCTGCATTTTTGCAATACATTAAAAACTTGTTTGGTGTTTCTTAGTAAATCCACTAAAGGTGTCGAGGATTCTGTGAAAAGAAGGGCTCTTTATAGAAGTAAAATTTTTTAAATCCTATAAACAAAGCCATGCAGTAGAAAAAAAACCCACACAGAAACTGGACAATTCTCACTGTCTTTCATCCCTCAGATGAGGCTGACCAAGGCTGGCACGAAGCTGATGGGCAAGCTGTAAAATAAGGAAATGAGAAAAAAATAAAACAAAATCAGGATTAAAAAAATATTTATTATTAAGGGTTTGCGGCCTACTGAACACTTGCTAACACAGATAAAAACACCGTTCACACTAAAACACACTTGAGCCACTGTTCCTTCATGCTGTTCCTGTTAGTGCACACATCCAAACAGCTGACTGAATAATTAGGAGGATGGTGAGGTTTATATACTAAAAGTTTTATAGCATGAATATTTTCATTCTGTATAAATATTGGTTTAAATGGAAAACCGGAAGCTTGAATATACAAAACAGGCTAGTGATTTCAGAAGTGAATAAGACCTTGATATCTACCTGTAGCCTTCTTTAACATCTTTGTATGTGTTCACTGACACATCAGCTTCACTCTCTGAAGTACTGCAACTCTGACTTCAGCAACCTTCTAGTTCTGAGCTGCCTTATGGACAGTGACCCGCTGAATTGGAGAAGGATGATAAAAAAATTGAAAACATTTTTGTCCCCACAGATTTCAAATTGGAGATCTGAACAAACAACTCCCTTGCGTGCTGTCAACATGCCAGAGAGGATGAGAGGGACAAGGACAAGCTGTGGAAATGTCATTGGGTTTAACAAAGCCAAGAGCCAGGTGCTGCACCTGGATTGGGATAAACCCCTCTATGAATCTGTGCTGGGGAATGAACAGATTGAGAGCAGCCCTGCTGAGAAGGACTGGGGGTGCTGGTGGGTGAAAGGCTGGACATGAGCCAGCCGTGTGCTCTCACTGTCCAGAAAGCCAAACATGTCCTGGGCTGCATCCAAAGCAGCGTGGGCAGCAGGGCCAGGGAGGGGATTCTGCCCCTCTGCTCTGCTCTGGTGAGATCCCACCTGGAACCCTGCATCCAGCCCTGCACAGGAAGGACATGGACCTGCTGCAGAGAACCCAGAAAAGGACCACAAAGATGATCAGAAGTATGGAACAGCTCTCCTTATGAAAACAGGGTGAGAGAGTCAGGGTTGTTCCAGCTGGAGAAGGCTCTGGGGTGACCTTATTGCATCCTCCCAGTACATAAGGTGGTTTATAAAAAAGATGGGAACTTTTTAGTGGGCCTGTTGCAACAGGACACAGGTCCTCTTAAACTACAAAAGGGTAGACTCAGACTAGAATTCTGAGGGTTGTGAAACAGGTTGCCCTGAGAGGCGGCAGATGCCCCATTCCTGGAAACATTCACAATCAGGCCAGACAGGGCTTTGAGCAACCCAATCTCATTGAGGTCCCTCTTCATCGTAGGGAGGTTGGACTAGGTGACCTTTCCAACTCAAACCATTCTATCATTCTTCCTCCTCCTAGGATTCCTGTGAACTTTACTTAAGTCAGAGGGAAGAAGTTGATGACAGTAGATAAACTGATTTTTTTCCCTTTGGGACTTTCAAGACACTCATTTTCACAAGCCTCTTACTGAAAAAAAAGTTTATAATTTATCCTTTTATTCCTTTCCTTTCACTCCTTAAAAGGGAGACAGGACAAAATAATAAATTTGAAACATAAAGACACACAAAAATACCTGTACTGGTTTTTTTTATTCAATCATTAAAAGTTTTCTAAAAAAGTAACCATACTTTTGCAAAAACATGCATTCTTGTTTTAAAAAAGATAATTTCTAAAAAGAACAATTTTTCTACTGACCAAAATTAATTGCAAGGAAAGGATGCTGACCTGGTCACTTGCCCTCCTGCCCACCACCCAAATTGCCAAAGATTTGTGAAAAAAATATCCTGGCCCTAAATGGCACAATCCATTAAGTCAACAAGAGTCTTCTGACTTTACTGGAGCTTGGACTAGCTCCTGCACGAGAAAAGGAAACTAATTAAGCACACAGATGGTCAGACATCTCTCCAAGCTCAGCCAAGTTCAGTGATTTGTTTTACCCATTCAAACCAATGCACTTGATACATCACCCCAAATGTAGCTGTACAAGCTGCTGCCTTTCCAGCCTCCCCACCACATAACCTCATGAGGTCCCGCCATCTCTCAGTTGCTCTCAGCCTTTCCAGGGACATCCCTGCACCACCTGTCCCATTCCCTGACACCAAGCCTTCCAACACCACAGGCACTCCCTGTTCTCCAGTACTCCCACAGGAGCTGTGCAAACTTTTTCATCCTCTTCTCAGCTCCATGGAGGGCAACTCTCTTACTGAGCTTCATGCTGCAAAGGCATATGCTAGGGGGGCTGGAAAAGCCTCTGGGACTGCTCTGAGAGGAGCCATGGCCTAACTTGGGTAAAACAACAGAGATGTGGAGGCCATGGCTGTGCAGGCATGGATGGGGTCCCCACCTGATCTCCGGTCTTTCCCCTCAGGCAGTTTTTCTGGCTCTGCCCCATATTAGAGGTGCACCAGACAGGGCTGAAGCATGGCCACCAGACCTGATCACCAAGTGTACACATGCTGACATGTCACTAGCAACAGAGCCCTTCACCGCAGCTATGAGTTACTGCTTCCTCTGCCTCCTCCTCCTCCTGGCATGCAGCAGCCTGCAGCTCTGGACCTGCTGCTGAATCTCCTCAGCTTTTGTTGCTCTAAGCCTGGGCCACAGTGCTTTGTGCTGTCATTCTCACTTTTCCTTTCCTTCATGCATAAATAGCAGGCAGCATTAAAATGATAAGATTGTCAGAGGAAAAAAAAAATAAAGAAAAAAAATGTTTCCCCTAGAGCCTCCCATTTCAGGCCTGTAATTGAGAAAAGCAAATACATATTATATTACTCTGATTGGTATTGAGTGAAACAAGCTCTCATCTTCTCTTTCATCTAAGTCTTTTCATGGAAGACTGAAGATAAACTGTTCTCTGCCTGGAGAATAGGTTGAGGCAGGTTTTCCTATATGCAACTACTCAGTACACACCTTAATAGAAGGTCAAATAATACAGAAAAAAAAAAAGGGGGGTGGTGGTGGAGGAAGAGGTAAAAATGCAGCAGAGCCATGCTGAGTGCTGCTGAGTCTTTTTACTAACAGCCCTGTAAGGCCAAGAGATGGAAATCCTGCCTCTTCTCCTGGCAGAGCCTGGGTTATGGATGCTCTCTTGTCACAGGCATTGGGTTGCCTCGAGCACTTTGATGATCTGGAGCTATAGCTATGGTAACTAAGCAAGTGTTTAAGGCCTGCACTCTGCTAACAAGCTCATTGCTGTAATTTATTACCAGCACAGTCCTATTATAGACATCAATGGCAGAAGCTGTTGCTTGTTTGAGGCTCTGGTGTTCTCTGTGAAGTGTCAGGGTTGCGGAAAGAAAAAGAAAATTAAACAAACCAAACACCACACATCTTCCCTTTCCTGTGTGTGCTGATACACATACACATACAAAATGCTCATGAACTAGCATATAAAATGTTACCCATTTTCTGGTCCCCCTCCTCCCCACTCCCAGCAGTGCTGGAAAACCAAGTGTGCATTTGTGCCTTCCTTGCTTACAAGTCTGGCAGCCCAGCTTAAACCCATCTCCTCCAGACGCAGGAGGCCTGCTACGCAAACTGAGCATTAAACTTTGATATGTTTATGGGGACCTCTCTGACCATTTGGCTGCTTGCTTTATTGCTCTTTGTTTACGCAAAGGCAAGTCCAGCCTCCCTCAGTGAAAACACCAGGAACGTCTGAGCAGATCACCTAATTCTTATTGTAGGGCAAAAGGAATTATTTGCACCAACATCTGAAAATTCAGGGAATGACTCCATTTTTCTGACCTGTGGGATCTGAAGTGGCTTCAATTTACTGACGTGGATTTATTTACTGGCAAAAATAGCTATCTGAACCCACAATTTTCACCACCTCTTTTCTTTTAATATTTGAAAGTCTTGTTTTACTAACCAAACAAAAATACTCTATTAATTTAGTTGCATTAGTCAAAAAGCATAAAATTTTTGCCTAAAATGGACAGCCTTACCTCCTTGCCAATCCTACCACCTGTGCACAGGTTGCCCAGCTTACCAGCCTCCCAGAGCCAGCTCAGCTCACTAAACCTGGAAGGGGACGGGGAAACACCGAAACAAAAAATAAAACTGTCTTGGTTTTTAAGACAGGTATCTGTCAAGGAAGGCAGGAACCTCCCTTGAAATGAAAAAAAAAGAAAAATGTAAGCTCCCACCCTTTCCCTCCGAATTATTATATTTTGAAAATACGGGGCTCTCAGGCAGAGATATGGGAATAGGAATAACAGTTCTTTACTAATATGTATAATAAGGTAAACCAACAACAATAACTACAGTATTAACAACAGAACAGAACAGGGACCTCGTCTCGGCTGAGACAGGAAAAGTGGAGGAGAGGCGGTGCCTCACAAACCCCTCAGCTGGCACTCAGTCCGGGAGCTCCTGCAGGCTCTGAGGAGAAACACCTTGCTGAGAATGGCAGGGATGGGCAGAAAGTCCCGGGCCGGTGGATGAGATGGATCAGCAGCTCCGCGGTGGCAGCTGGGGCTGCAGAACATCCGGCAGGACAGGGGATGTGAAGGCCGCAAACAGAATAAGAAGAAGCAGCAGCAGCAGCCGCTCCGTCTGGATGATGGCAAAAACCTCCTCTCCCAGCAGAAACAGCTCTGAGAGTGTCTGTCCCGCTCTCCCGCAGAAGGACCCAAAAAGCCCCGCTCCCCTCCCCACTGCCCCCCGGGCCCAGCCGAGTCTTTTGTCTTTTTAAGCACCGAAGATGTACCAACCGTCAAGGCTTTTCTCTCAGCTAAATGGGAAAAATTCCACTGGCTAAGAAACAAAAAAAGGACACCTAACCCCCAACAAAAACAAAACAAAAAAACAAACCACAAAATAAACTCAATGTGTAACTCAGCCCCCTAAAAACGTTGGTTTTTTTGCACATTATATTAACCAAACCAACAGGTGCTAATCCCACTGCAAGGAGGAAAGACCATGACTGCAGGGTGGGAGGGAAGAGGAGGGACATCCCTTTCAGTCGTGAAAAGCCACTAGGCTGACACAGAAGTGTCACAACTGAGAAACTCTCTGGTATAATCCCCTGACAAAATCTGCCTGAGCCACAGCTGCTCACCCAAATAGTTGAGATAAATACACTCATCCTGTCACACCTCCACCTCTACCAGTCTGAAGTCGTCAGTGGAAAAGCATCAAAAAATAGCTGGGACAGCAACTTCTTCCACTTCTCCATGACCTTTCTTAAAGTACTCTTTTCCTCAAGCACACCAAGGGATCCATGTCAGGCTTGCTAAATCCATCACTTGAGAGGCATGCTAGACTGGAGAGATGCACTGTGGTGCATTAATTCTGTGCAGCTCATAGATATTTAAAGAAAGCCTTCAGAAGAAAGAGGGGAAAATAATAAACCACAGTTGGCCCTTGCAATACTTTTACCACTGCTTGCTTGCCAGAGGAAGAGGTTATGGTTGTGTGGTGCACCTGTTGCAACGGGCAATGTAGGAACAGCAAGTGATGCTCACAACTCAAGGCAGGGGAGCCCTGACATGGGAGATCCAGGGCAATCATTGGCAAGAAGCCCCAAGTCAGAAACATCACCACCAGCACCTTCTCAAGGCAGAGCTTCTCTTGCTTTCCATGGGGTGAAACATAGCCTTAGACTTGGGTAAAATTAAAAATCTGGCAGCAACACACCCATCAGTGAAGAAATCTGATGATTTTTTTTCTTAATATTAAAAAAAAATTGAGTTTTGATGTCAAAGTGAACTTCTGGCCTATTGTCAAGCCCTGTGCCTCTAGGACCATGGAACCAACAGCATCTGACACCCCAGTTTGTAGCTGCCACACGCCAGCAGCTCTGGCTAATGCTGGCACACCCCATAACAAGCAAGGGCAGGTGGGAATTTTCCATGTACCATTGGACTAGGTGTCAAGAAAGCAGACTCTGAAGATACCAGACTACACCTTTTGCTCCAAAAGTTGCCCTGGATTTCATATTTTCTGCTAATGCTTAGCCACATATAGTTTCTCCGATAGATAAAATAAAGAAGTGGTTGAAGACCACAGAGAAACAGGAAATGCAAGGTCAGAGACTTCAGTCCTCTTGTATCCCTTGTGTGCCCAGCCTGGAGCCTGTTTGAAAGAAGAGATTTCTGTGTCTTTCCTTCCCAATTAAACCATTGTGCCTTGCATAAGATAACAATCACTAGACCAGGGAAAGAGAGCAAGACTGAGACACACTGTCAGCCTGCATGGCTAAGCAGCTATGCAAGGAGAAGGGTTGCTGTCCTCTTCCTGCAGCAGGATCCTTCATGGATCAGAAGTGGGACCCAGTATCTTTCCCCGCTGAAATCAGATTAGATGAGAAATTGGGACAAATGCTGGAAGCACTGAGTGCTCTCCTAAAGGGGGCATTGCCCTTCTACCTCCAATGTGTTCTAAAAGCAGCAGCCACCAAAGCACTGCACACAGAGTTGTAGCACATTGCAGGCAGGGCCACCCACCACAGGGCCAGGGCAGCACACGTGTGCCAGGCACACAGCTGCCACCACACTGAGACCAAGGAACATCTGGGCACAAACACATGTGACAGGAGAGCGCTCCACGTGCCTGGGGAACCAGAGAGCTTAGGCATCAGGCAAGCAGAAGTTTCCATAATTACAGCTCTATCTCCCATCTAGAGTTTCTTCTGGCTCTGACCCAGTCTCCCTAGAGCTTTCTCACCAGCAATTTTCCCCCCAGGTATTTTTTGCAAATCCAGGAAAGAGATTGTATTATGTCTCAACAAAATATAACATATTCTAATACCCTAGCAGCTGGCCCTGGGACATAATCTATGGGACTCTGGTTGCTTATGGCCCAGTTTACAGTCAGTTTCCCAGAAACATTTGCATGGTTGGGTAGAATTGAATACAGCAATTAATCTTCAGTTCCAAGTAATCAGAAACATTAAGTCAGAGGCAAACTTATTGAAAGACAAAAGAGGCTCCAGGACTCTCAGCAAAACAGGCTAAATTTCTGAAATATCACGTATTTAATATTCTCCATCATGATTTAATTAAATACGTAAAACAAGAAAAAGCTTATTCCTTATCAAGAAAAAAAAATCTTGTTTAATTGAGCCCAGTGCCCTAGAGCACAGAAGGACTTCCTGGACTGTTGTTATCTGGTTAGAAAATATTTTCCCAACTACACTTTATTTCCATTTCACTGCAACCCTTTGCATTCTAAACAACATTTCTGGATTTCAGAAGGGAAAATAAGAGATAACTGACCAAGATTAAAGCTCTGAATTCATTAAAATCTGCCTCTCAGTTTCCCAGGAATAAGTGAACTCAGAATTAAATTTCCAAAGACTGGTCCTTCCTAACAGCTAAAAGCAGCCATTTGCCAGGCTGCCTTTGGAACATCAGCAACACCATCACAATCAAACATTTGGGGAGGAAATTGGCTCTTCTATAAAGGGTTTGGCCAGGACACAGAGAGCTCAGCTTTGCAAACAGCCGCTCTCCTCCTCTTTATGATAGCAGCAAGGTGCAAAACAGATACCGAGGAGTTCACAGCTCATCCAAGTGTGATGATTCTAACACCTCCCAGATCTGGTGCTAATACTATATGCATCTATCACCAGATTTTCAGTACTAAAGCAGAAGTCATAAGAGTAAGACAGAGGGGAAACATCATATTTTCCAAAGCTGTTTGGGCAACAAGCCCTGTCATGCTGTTGCAGAAACACATCATACTGAATAACTTCACCACAGCATGGTGAGAATTGCATTCTCTCCTGCAGTATATAAGTCAAATGTCTCCTATCAGAGTGGCAATTAGGAAACTTTTAAGCTGGTTTAAGGGCAGTATTAAGCCTGTGGCTGGCACAATATAGAAAATATGATTTTTTGAAGAACAATTGTTGAAAATTTCCTCTAAAAGACAGATTTAGAAAGAAAAGGACAGATTTTTATCTGCAACTAAGTGTGTAGCTCCTGCACAAAGCTACATCAATTTATACCAAATAAGAATATACCCCAGTGTTGCCAAATATGTCCAGATAAGCAAGGTACACAATTTTTCAAAAGCAGTTAAATTATTTTACCATAAAAGTGAGAGAATTTTCTGACAGTACAACCAACAACTTTCCTAAAAATTACAATATTGCATACATTCTCCTTTTTTCCTTTGCAAACTAAAAATATCACTTGACATTTTTTCTGTGACAAACATCTTCAAATGGTTTTTATTGCCTCTCCATTCTGTCTCTTTAACATCTTTTCCTTCAAAATGATGAGCCTTGTGCTTAGACAAGCCCACGGATAGATTGCCATTAACTACAGTGGAATTTAGGCCAACCTAGATTACCCACTAGCCTCTTGGCAGTCCCCAGACCTTCTACCAAAGCCACATAAACTGGAGAAAACTGCAGATGTCTGAGGTAAGAATGAAGGCATGTTGCATGGACACTGCCTTACATCCATGAGCAAATTTAAGCTACAGTGATACTCAAGTCTAAAAAGTAATTTTAACTACTTAAAAAAGCTTTAAAACAAGACTACAACTATGACTACACATGGTGTGTAGCTAATGTCCTACACACCATGGGTTATATTCCTTAGTTTCACCATAGGCTGCCCTTCTCATCCTGCTGGACTTCCCAGAGTCCCCCTGGCAATGCTGTTAATCTGAGGGGTGCAATAGCTATCTCCTCTTCAGAGGCAGTGTAAAAACAGCATTGAAACTATGAGACTGATAACCAAAACTAGAGCAGTCACCACCCAAATCAGAGGCCACGCTGCAGAGCTGGAATAGGAGCAGAGCTGTGCTGAGTGTCTCAGGGTGTTTCTGGAGGGTTTGAGAACTATTGCTTGGGGCTGCATGGCTTTAAGAGATAAGCAGCAAAAAAATTACCACAAGAGCACAGAAAGAAGGCAGCAAGGACACATCAGATAGAGCTGGAGAGGCACGTGACTAGGAATACCAAGACGAGACTGATGTTTCCACTAAAAGGTGGGCAGGAAAAGTCACTTTCCCTAAACATAGTGGGATTCACACAGCAAAAGAACAAGAAAAAAGTTTATATAATGCCCCACAAAAATAATCAGACCTAAAGATAATTGACTAAGTCATCAACAAATACAACCCACAAAAGCCTTAAATACTAGTTTAAACAAAAAGTGTGACAAGTTTTTTTACTATCTCTACCCTCCCCCCCTTTAAATCAGCTTTGTTACTCCAGTAATTATGAGCCTTGTTTGATAAAGGGTGGAGTCCAAGCTGGCAAGGACAGTTGGGTTAGATTTTGGTTGGCAGCTTCACGGCTATCTTTATTCTCCAGACACCTGAAAAGCACATTCAAAAGTACATGGTTATACTTGCCCATCACTACAGACACAGACCAGCCAGGCATTCACAGGTCTGGGTACAGTAATATATACATGTGTCATTCGTGCAAATAAACTAAAGTTGGGGTGTTTCATGGTGCTGGGTATAATAATATAAGACTTCTTGTATCCAAAAACTGTAACCCATGGGAATTTGGAAAATAGCTTGTACCAACAATAAGACTTGGAGGAAATCCAACTCAGAAACCAAGACTGAGGAAAAGACACATTTCCATTTGAAGAACGGATGGAGAATGGTTCCTGGAGGAGATGGCCTGGACCAACGATCCCATCAATGCCTGATACAGGACCATGATAAAATAAAGAAGTTGTCAGACATCTGAATTTCAATACCGACTGCCAGTAAATCACATCAAATATTTCTCTTCTTATCAAAATCCTTTCAGCCTGACCTGGAAACAGAGACGACAACTGGGACTGTTTTCCAAGTCAAAAGAAGTGAGATGACTTGACAGAGCCTCAGGGCAAAAAAACTGTATAAAAAAACACTTTGGAAAACTGGTGTTTGTGAACAGAGGAGAGCGTGGAAGGCAAGAGAGAGAGAGAGACTGAGAGACAGGGAGAGACACATACACTCTGTTCACCGTGTCGATCCCGGGCTCAGCACTATTTCTCTTGGTGGTGGCTTTTCGCGTGTTATTATTATAAAATAAATTCTTTCATAATTCCAATTTGGCTATCATATTTATAACAGTACCACTGTCTAATTCCACTGCAGACCAGGTCAGAAGAAACCCTCCTCATGGAAAGATACTTCTAATGAGATTCCTTCATGTAAGTCAGTGCTTGGGAAGAAGCAGGAGCCGAGGCACCACAAATAGAACCATCCACTCCACGCAGAGTCTTTGCGTAGGCACTGGGCTAATGATGACAGGCCAGAGAGAGTTGCCAGAATCAGGGCAAAGCAGCTCTTGCCAGAAACTGAGGTTCCCACGAGCAGTAGTTCCTTTCAGCAACACCCAGCATAACAACGTGCAAATTCAGGGCAGCTTCATCCTCACAAGGACAGAGAAAGCCACAAGCAGGATCAGGCTTACTCAGAACCCTAGATGGCCTCTGTTGTGTCCTTTGTCTGCCTGCATCCATGTGAGCTGTCTTAACTCCTTTCCCTTCTCTTCACAACCTGTTTCTTCAGTTCCCATTTTATAAAATGAAAAGCTTAACTTTACTATTTGGGCCCTTCATGACAGATGAAAACCATAGTCTGACTTCCTTCCAAGGCACATTCTCCCCTTTTCTGTCCCCAGGGCGGTCACTACCTGCAGCAGCAAGACAAGTTACTTCTTAGAAGGAAAAACAATTGCCCTGCTGGACTGCAATATCAATAATGAACTTCAGTAACTCCAGAGTTAAAGTTGGTAACAAAGCAAAGCTTAGGTCAGCAGATCCTTAAACACATTTATTAAGCATGTGTTTAAGTAATCAGCTAAAACAGGGACAGAGGTGCCATAGTATCATCTAAGGAAACTCCTTTTTTTTCCCCTCTCATTTGGCCTTTGGAAAAAGCATAGTCATAGCTAGATCTCATATGTTGCACAATAATTGAAATTTTCATAGAGAATTCCAGAGTAAATTGGTAAATTGTTAGCAGACTGTACTGCCACAAGCTTGTCAGCATTTCTATTTTTTTTTTTTAATTTGGTTTAAATTTGTGTTCTATTATCATTTTGTTTCATAATTTGCGTGTCATCAGCTCTGGTCATCTTGTGACCCTCTGATTTGAGAAAAGCATAAAAAGAAGCTATTTCTAAACAGGATTTTCCCCCCTTCACTATTCCAGGAAACAAATTCTTCCCAAAAGCCATCATTACGGAAAAGTCAGAAAGAGTTCAGATTTTTATGAGTGAAGCAAATAAGCTGCTACGGTATTAAAAACAACCTGGAATTTAGCTTATGAAGTTCTAGGTCTTTTAGTAGAAAAGAAACCACTAACTGGTAAGTGTTTCCTTCTCAAGAAAACCAATTGCATTAAAAGCATTTCAAACAGCTTTGGAGTAGATTTTCAATTAAAGGTATGAAGGTAACTAGTGCTTGACTTTGCTCCTCCACTTCTATCTGTAATCATCTTACCCAAAAGTAGATGACTTTTTCTTGACAATTTTGGTTCTTGTCTGTTCAAAGTGGCAAGAGGCGCCAATCTAGGGACTGTACTGATGCTTCACATAAGCAAACAAGACATGGTAATTTTGCTCTCTGTGGATCAATGCCCAAGTGAGGTCTCCTAAGGAAAATTTGTAGGCGGAATGAGAGCCAGCAGAGGGAGTATCATAATAGCTCCCCTGTGGGAACACTTCTTGCAGAAGAATCCAGAGACTTCAGCTGGTCTCAGGACCCTATTGTGTTAAGAAATATACATGCCTGCAGTAAGCACGCTTACATTGTTTTACTACATTGTCCATGCAGGCAATGGATTCTTGCAAAGGTCACTGGGTCCAAGCCAGCCACCACTGGCAATATAAATTGTATGTTCTTCACACTGAATTATGGAGAGGGGGTGGGTGGGAGAAGTGAAAGACAGATTTGCAGCTTTGTTCTTATACTTACTTAAAATTATTATGGCTATTTCTCTTTATAACATGGTTATATTGATTGGAATATATATGATGATATATGATATATAGAATTCCTGGTTCTTCTTTAGTGCTTGACATCCAGTAGTCTCAGAAGTATATTAAAAAGAAAAGCACTACTGTCCTAGAAGAAATCTAAGCCCAGAAAAGCAAACTGATGTTTGTGCATCCCAAGCTCATCAATTATGTACCAGGAGGAAGAAAAACTACTTCAAGAACAAACATCTGATGTGCTCTCAAACATTTGAAAACTGCTTTTTCCCTCCAGTAAAACTAAGGATGCCCACAGGGAGAAATCCAGACCTTCACCAGTGGGAACCTGAATTCCATAAAGCGGCCATTTCATAATGGAGGAAACTACAGTTTATGCTCATCTGCCGCTTTAGTAATAAGCTTTTTTTCCAGTGGGTCCACCTATTTCTTGAGTTTCATCTCCCCTCAGAGGTTTACAGGCACTAACTGCCATTTGATTTCCCACCCAATGGGGAAGTTAATGGCTTCACTCTGAGACCAAGTTTGTAACTGGGAGAAACTTGCCCGGAGAAGCGCTGCCATGAAGGAGTCTGGCCTGCAATGGGATGCAGAATGGCAATTCCACTGCCTATTCAACAAGCTCAAAAAGCCCAGCTCTTATACATCCATCAAAGTCCATTTTAATTGGGAGCCTAAAGCTATTTTACTCATCAGTAATAAAAGAGCAATTAAGTTCACAGCCAAAAATGAATTAATGAGATACTGCAAACAAGTTAATTAACTCTTTCATGGGAATTCAGATAGAAACCACACAAAAATCCCCACAGAGTGCGCTAATTACTTCAGGGGTCTGACTAAAATGAAACAAAAAAAAATAGATAACCACAACATTTGGAGCAAAGGCTAGAAGCCTGTCACTAAGCCATATACAGTAAGCATAGGAAGCTGTGTATGACACTGCACACATGGAAATGCCTACATCCCTATGTATAACTGATCAAGAACAGCATCAAACCAACTTGGTAACACTAAAACTGAATCTATGTGCTCCTTGGCAAATGCTCTGGGGGGCACTCTCCTTACCCTAAGAGAAGAGTATGGCAAAAGAGTTGGTCTGTTTAAATACCCTTTATGGGAAAGTAGAGGTTTAGCAAGGATGGCCTGGAAAATACAGCATGAGGCATGTGACGTTGTGCAGTGCCTGGCCAAGGCTAACTTATGTGGTACAGCTTGAGGAAGAACAAGAGGGTCTCTGTGTATATGTTTAGGAGGTTAAACTGTCGTCCTTGACAATTTACATTAACAGTACAATAGTTCATTGCCACGAGCTCAGAAATCCATAAAACCATTGGGCCAAATTTGCTCATCCCTATGTTTTGGTCATTTATGGCCATACAAAGGATGGATAAAATTCTACCAGTACAGGCAGAGAAGAGTTTTACTGAGGCTTTTTTGCCCCAGTCCAAACATTATACTTGAAATTTAGAGAAGCAGAAAAACAAGCCCTTACCACATGGTGGCAAAACACAGCTGCTTTTAAAATCTCAAAACTTGGGCTATTTTTAAGGAAAAAGTCGAAGGTTCCCAGGCCTCACAGTGGAGTGTCAGCCTGCAGAATTCAATAACCAATCCAGGAAACCCATTTTGACATCTAGTTTCAAAGAGGGTATTGTAAACAAAGAGCAAGCCCACAGAACAATATAATTCTTGATCCCCATTTAAGTAGCAGGAACACAGAAAAGCCTCAGAAGTGGAGACATCTGTATTTATGTAGAGTTCTTTCCCTGTCTCTTTGTACTCCATTAAATTGCAAATTGCAAAATGGAATTTCTTTTTTGAGTAGATTAGCCATTGTATCTTAAACTACCCCAAATACAACAATGCCACTACTAAAATATGAGGACACTTTCTGAAATCTGCAGAAGCATTACAATATTTGTTTACAGTTAATATCATGGTATTTCAGCCTGGCCTCAGAGCAGCCCACAGCAGCCACTATTGTCTTTATTAGAGTTTAAGTTAGAAAGGAATGAGACCGCAATCAGACCATAAGGACAGCACTTACATACGACAGCTTGTCCAGAACCTCACCTCAAAAGTATTTTTCTTTATTTGGATTCAGTCTGCAGCAAGACTTCTCATGCACACACACTTTTTATTTTATCCTGTTAAGGCAAGCTAGGGCTAGAGGCTATCAAACAAAGCCAGGCATAACAAACAACAGGACAATTATTGAGAAGATTGAGGGAGAGAGGAAAAAAAAAGTTTTCTTTTTTCTCTCTACATGTGCTTAGCTAAACAAAGGCTACCAAGCCTATGAAAGAATATTTTGCGAGAAAGAGATCTTGGGATTCACCTTGTCAAAATGATGGCTAAGTCTTCTATCTGTCTGTCAGCACAAGTATTATCCATAGATTGACAGAAAGCATTTGTTAACTAACTTTGTTTTAGTATAACAAATAATATTTATTGCATGCAACATGCTTTCTACAGGAAATATATTAATGCTTATTGTGGTTACCAAGCCAATCTGCCTAAGACTAAGTAGGTTGTGCTTGGAGACCAAGACATGATTTTTAAGGCTGAAAATCACCTTCATTCCCAGATCAAAATTATTCTACATGTATGTATTTATTTTCTCTTCTAGTTTATTTTTGCTGATTTCAAAGGGAGGTTCATGAAGTCACCAGTACATCCAAAGCTTATATGTGTTTTGAATACCAGATTGTGACCCCACTGTTTGCAAGTGTGTATTACTGCTACAACTTTGCACTGTCTCAGTGAGCAGCTTGCTGCAGTTTACCCTGGGGAAGATAAGCCAGAGCATAATCTTTGCACCCTGTAGGTCTTGAGGCTGTTGAAATGCATGTGCTATCTCTTAGGGAAGAAAAAAAAAACATCCCAAAAACATAGGGCTCCAAACTGATCTTCAGCTGTATCAAAATAAAGAAACAGAGGAAAAATAATTATTGACTCATGTTTTTACTGTTCTCAACATTCCTCCTTCAGTGCTATAAGCGAAAAAAGTGAGCCTTTCTGGCCCATAAAAAAGGATGTGTGGCTATTTTTTTATTTGTTTATGGAGCTGCAAGCCCAATTAATGGTAGCAGGGCATTAATGGTAGCAGAACCTGTCTTAGAATCAGGACAGAGAAGTAGGAAGTCTTCCCTTCTTCTAAGAGAAATAGCCACATGGCTTCCACAGTCTACCTCTTGAAGAGCTGCAGTTACAAAAATAAAGCATCACAGTCACACTAAATAAATACAGCTTAGTGAAAAACCTAGAGGAAGTACTAGATTCCTGGACTTGACACCACTTTGGTCATTCACTTTAGCAGGATGAAGTGACTACCTCTTTGTTTGCTCCCCTCCCCCACCCTCTAGTAAATAAATTATAGTCATAACTTCTTATAAATAGCATTTACACTGCAGAAATATTACACTGACCTGCAAGCCTACTGTCAGGTCTGACTAACATTGAAGCACACACTGAGCAGGGCAAAGTACTGCTGCTAACAGTCATAAACTGTTTGGGTTTGAGCTCCACTGATATGGCAGTGCTTTGGTCTCAGTTTTATATTTTACAGCCATATTCTTCTGCTCTTATCAAAATGTGGTATATAACTGCCAGCCCTGAGGAGTTCCTGTGCACAAGCTCCTGCCACATTCTCCACAAAGCATTGCCTCCTGAGCTCTTACTCTGCACATAGTAGATGCTGTTGACTCTGACAAAGAAAGCACTAAGGATTATTTTAAAAGGCTGCAAAAACACTTGCTTTCCTGGCATTTCCTTTGGGCTGAACAGAAACTCACTTCCACTCCCCAAAAGCAGCAAAGATATTCTTTTGAAATTAGTTCTTCCTACTTCTTTGACTACATACTTTCAGACAACTCTGGTTTTCTTATGGAAAAATCTAAAACCTACCTGGGAAGTCTAAAGTGTGCTTATCAGTGGTCAGGGAAAACAGGTCTGCTTTTCTCTTGAAGGTGTAGTATTTCAATATTAACACAACATATACACCCAAAAAGATCTAATCCTAGTCTATTCCCAATGGCAGACTTTCCCAGCATAAAAGGAAAAAAAAAGCCTACTTTAAAAAATTAGTAACAGATCAAAGCCCAAGAAGACTAGCTCTTTTTTCTTTTCCAAACAAAGCTTTTTTTTCCTTTTTTTTTTCTTCAGACACATAATTCTGGATTTTTCTTTGTTGTGGAAAAATAATAAAAATTTTTTAAAAAAATAATTAAAAGTTTGAAACAAAGCAGGTATTCCAATGGTTTAACATTAAACATCCTCTTAATATGCATTGCTATACATGCTGATCTTAGGCCATGAGATTGAGGACCTGTAGTAGTATTTCAGTTCTTTCTAGGGACAAGCTTTTGGATAGGGAGAAAAAAAACATTAGCACCGTAGTTATGTCAAAACGTTGTTAACCTGGCTTATTCAGCATTTTCTTTTCCTGCCTTGACTCACTCTATCTGCTGTCAAAACCAGCGCATTTCAGCACCATCCAAGAGAGATCTGTTCCTTCTCACAGCACAGGACCTTTGGTTCTGACATCTAGGAGGGTTTTTCACGTTGCAGCAGAGACCTGCGAATCAACGTTGCCTCTGCCTTCTCTCAGCTGTCTCTTGCTTGTAGCAGTTTAAGCAAGATGAATCTCTTTCTGCCTCCCCTACAGTTATGGTTTATTTACATTGCCTGTCTGACACAACTTAGACTGGATTAAACCGCTGTGCAACCACATCTCAAACTGACTTACACTCCTGTGGTGCATCTACTCCCTGGCACACTCCTGACCATACATAAAGCTGGGCCAAGCTATCAGAAAAATAATTATCAAAATTTAAAAATTTTAAAAATAAAATGTAAAAAGCAGTTGGATTTCTGCTAGCTTAGAGAGCTACATCAGCTTCACAGACGGTCCTGGGGCAAGAGCAGGGTGGGAAGGAGTGACTGGGAAGAGCCATGCCAGCCCCCAGATCTGCTCCAACAAAGATGGCTCCCTATCCTCAGGTTAGTTGGAAAATGGAACTACGGCTTTAAGTGCCATTGTCAGGAGTGGCCAGGGGCACAGACACAAACCAGGCGCTCCTAGCTTAATGAGTTACAGGCCAGATCATCCATTCAGGCAGAGTCTGCCCGTGCTCTTTGCCCGCAGCAAGTACAAGGCAACTTGAGCTATCCTCACCTTCAGGGCTCAGGCTTAACCTTGACACCCAAACAGCACGGGTTTAACCCTTCAGCTCCTCCAGCTTAACTGAAGGCACCTCCCACTTGCTACAGGGCACGCAAAGAGACCAGCTGACCCGGTGTCCTGTCACACAACTGCATAATGCACCTCGGAATTCCTATTTAAGGAATAGCAATTTCTCAGTGTTCTCAGAGCAGACTGGCACCCATCCCTTGAAGCTTCCTGAGCCGGGCTGGAGAGCAGAGATGCTGCACTGGTACAGCAGGGGCAGGTCTGCAAGTGAGGCACATACCCACACACAAAGCTGTGTGGCTGAACTTATTTTTCAAAGCTGAATTCAATATAAAATACAGAAATTTACTTAGAGTTATTCTTTTAAACACACACACACACAAAACTACTTTTGAGCCCTTTCAAGGGATTCCCCATGAAAGTTTATAGAAACACAATCTAAATATATGCAAACAGACCATTATAAGCAGGAGTTGAATTAATTTAACCATTGAAAGCAGCAGTAGGAAAAGTAGCAGAGGAATAACAGGTTTCACTTGTTCTAGAACAAGCCTCTCTGCGGTTTATTACACTAAAACTGAAATAGTTTTTTCCAAAACTATTTTGTGATCTCACTGAAGAAACAGACAGTTGCAAGTTCAGTATGCCACTAGAAAAAAAGACATTTGTTTCTCACCTGTTCTATCAGATTATCACAATTAATTCACTTCTAAAGAAGAAGGAAAAAAATAATTAAGATTATACAAGTTGGTATAGTGCACCACCCTGTAATTTAAAAGACTTTAAAGAAATCCATCCATACTTGAGCTCAAGGTGTCAGAGCTCCCCTCTTCAGCAGTTCCCTCACTGTGGTTTGCAGCAAGGAAAAAAAAATCTTAAACAAAACAAAAATAACCCATATAGCAGCAAACAGAAGGGACAGAAGAGAAAGAAGTGGAGCAATATGGAAAGAAAAAAAAACCAACATAACCCATAGAGCATTACATCAGTTCTTCTCCCAGTTTTATTTAAAACACACGTGCCATCACTCACAGCTCTGTGGTTGCTGGAAAATATGACTGTAACTTCCATGGTGTGGGTGTGTGGGTTGTATTGAAAAGAAAAAATTTTTTTAAAGGACCTTTCTTTGGCACAGCTGACTTTGGCTACTGATGGAAGGAAAAAGGGTGGCATATTTGTACAAAACCCTTGTGTTTTGGCAGGGAGGATACTCCTGCATGAGCCACCTAGCTATGTTTTGTTCTTTTGCAGAAGCACACACACCATTTCACTTCAGCACAGGGAATTCCACAGAAAGAGCACAGCATCAAGCACAACAGAGAATGTTTCCACCCCTATAATTCCATTAGATTATCAGTGAAAAAAGTGAAACAAATTATTTAGGCCAACATTTGTTTCAGCGTTGACTGCCTATGGAGCAAGGATAGGCAGGGTAAAGCATTCATCCTGAAACCAAAATACCACTCAAATTTGTGCTTTAAAGATGAGTCAGCAAACACCCCCTCAAACAGCAAACTGTTATGGTACAGGCAAGTTTTCAAAATAAGAGCCAAAAAGTAATGAAGAATTTAAAATTCCAGCAAAGCCCAGGTGGTACTCCTCTACATGAAGGACTTGCTTTTATGTGTGCACATACAAGAGGAGCAAAGACACAAGATGAAAGACATCTAGATGATTTTCTGTGCTTATCAATAGCTCATGATGAAACTAATCACCATGTCAGTTGAAGTCTGACTTCAGAGAAAAGTATTTTCTGAAGGGCCCAGGCTGACCATTCAAAGTCATTAGCTAGCTATTTCGAGAATGATTCCAAAATACTCTTGAGACTTAAAAAGAACCCCAAAACAAACAAAAAAATCCAACAAAAAAAAAAAAACAACCCCCAGAAACAAACAAAAATTCCCACCAAAAAATAAAAACCTGTGATTTTTTCCTGCTTGTCTTGTAGAGGTTTAGCGCTTACATCTCCAAAGTCAGTGTTTTTAACCAAAAGGTGAATTCTTTTAGGCTTCCATCATTAGAAAAGTACCAGATAGCAAGAAAAGGCAGTAAACTGGGCAGCCCTGGGACGTCCCTGACTCCAGCTGCAAGCACAGCACAAACTATCACTGCTCTTGCACGTTCCCAGGGGTTTTCTATGTCAGGAGTTCAAGCCCAATTCTGACACACAAATGAAGTCATACCCACTAACAGCAGCATGTCTGGCCTCAACTTGCCACAGGCTGAGTCACAGTGGTCCATGGAGCATTCCACACTTGCATTTCCAACACCAGAACTGCACAACACACAGGGAAGAAAGACAGGAAGCAGCTGGCTGCTGCAGAGGGATACTAGGGTGGACTTTTCCCAGGGGATGATCTCTTCTGGAGGGCCATAGTGAACCTGCTGAGCTGTCTACATGCATCACTAAGGATGGGGATCAGGTCTTACCTGGCCTTCTTCTAGGAATGGCCCTCCATCTCTGCTCCTGTGTTTTGTCTGGTTTTTTTCAGGCCACAAATTAGGTGATGTAAACACACAGCAAGAGCTGTGGCCTATGATTATAATTTTTCCTCAGTGAATGGCTAGCAATGATGTCTAATTAAAAGAACAGCTATGAGGAGTTAGGCACAGTGAAGTCACCACCCCTCAGCCTCCGAGCTCATTAATGCTCTGCACTCTCCAAAACTAATGGAGAGATCAGACTAAAGCAACCTGGGCAAAAGGTGCCTCAAGTCAACATTTGTGATGGTGAAAGTTAGGTGCAGGTACTGTCTTCAGCTACAGCAGCTTGCAAACTGCCCATCTGCACCAGTAGCAGAAAAAAACTCATTTAACTACATTAGAACTATGAGTGAAGTTGTCATGGCAACAAATTTCATAGCTGAAAAAATGGTGGGGCAGAAAAGTTTCATATGGTTTTACTTTTGTATAGATCTGGGATGCCAATCTCTTTCACACAACTCTACTGCTGCTTCTTCTATAATTATCCAAAGACATCAGACAAAGACAAGAGACCTATGCATAGGGGTTTTATTTAAGTGGTTGCAACTGGCCCCAAAACTTGCTGAAAACATAACACATTAAATGCCAGGTCACACACAGCTTTTTATCTGTGTATTTTCTGAAATGTGATCATATTTACAGATAAAAATCAAGAAGACCCATTAATTACAACTGCACACAGTCTCAGTGAGTTTTAAAACAAATAATGAAAGATAAAATTCCAAGACACAAGGAGGTTTTTCTATTTGTTTCTTTTTTTTTTAAGACTTACCCCAAAAAAAAAAAAGTCTGTTCACTTGAGGCGATCACCACTGGATACTAAGCTATTGATGAGCGTCAAGAGGGCAATTATCTCTAAAATAAAGACTTTTGTATATCATGGGTCCTACATTCTAAATTCAGCCTGAGAAGCAGGAGGAAAAAACGATTCAGACATCAACAGTGAATTGGCAAAGGTCTCTGTGTTACAGATATACCACTGTTACATTTTACATGGCATTAGGAAGCGTGGCAGTCATTTGACCCACCAAACAGCGAGCACTTTTGATGCAAAGCCTAATTGTCACTTATACTTTGTCACGCCATTTAGTTTCAATGATTTTCTGAACTCTTCAAGGAACTATGCTAATGCTCCAGTTTTACTTTTGTCAGTATCAATGAGAGCCTCATTAAAACCAAACTCCCAAAACTGTTTTGATGCCGCTTTCCTTGACAACATCTGCTCAGTTTCCCCTGTTGTTTCCTTGACTGTGGGAAGTAAGAGGAAAAAAAGTCTTGACAAAAATACCATGACTATATTTTATGTGCAAGAGACATTAAGCAGTGGTGGGAATTGAGGCTTGGAGTGCTCTCGTCAAGAGCACAAGTCTTAAGTGAGGATGAATAAAGTGGTATTCCATAGAGTCCTACTCTAAACTAGATTTCCTCTGTTCTGATTGCATGAAAGGGTAACAGTTTACAAATCATGTCCTTATTCACTTTGTTTAAGGAACTCAGAATATTTTACTTTCAATCCTGTTCCCCATTTTCCCAAAGTGGTTTTAGGAAATGGAAAACTGACCTTGCAAGCTACTGCCAAAATGCAGCAGAGGTGAACGTGCACCGTATGAAGTGTTGAGGATGGGAAGCACATCTCATCCAGTCAGTGAAGCACAAACCCAGCAGTCTCAGGGACAGACACACAACCCATTGGGACAGGTAATACTTTGGGCATTTCTAGCTAAACCCACTAGCAAACATGAATTGAACTTCTAAGAAAGGGTGACTGAAAATAAGGCTTTAGGTATAGTTTGCTTTTCCTATAATGACATTCACCACCATTTATAGGTTTTTACAATATCTTAATGCTGCCTCAAGCTGTGTAAATTTAAGAATAGAACTAAATTTCTCTACAGCTCCTAAGAGAAATCAAAATTATTTATTTTTACAATACCTGGTTAATTTAACTAAAAATTAAGTCACTCCAACAGGAAGGCTTGCACAGAATCACTGCAAGTTTTCTTATTGTAACAACTATGAACTCCAGCTTGGAGATGGAGAGAGTAAGAAATTGAATGTATTAGGTGTTCAGTCTCTGGTTACTGTCTTATGTGACAAAGAGGAAGTCTTTGCTTAACCAAAAAATACAAACTAAAAAAAAAGCATACAATTTTAAGCACGGTTCAGTCACTCATAGTTTCAATTTGAAGTCACTTTGTTTACATATGAAGCAATATCAGCTTTGAAACAACACCTTTTTCTGTATTTGACAGATTTTAAATGCAATAAAAGGGAGTCTAAACAGTACTCTTTAATTTTGGCTTAATTTTGGTTAAATTAGCTAAAAATAATTTTCAAGTCAGTAAATAAACTTTCATTTTCAAAGGGCACTAACTTCCAATGCCTTTTCTTAAAATCTGAATGCATAAACATTGCATGGCAGATGTTCTGGTTTTCAGTGTCCTTCTCCAAACCAGTATCTATCCTAACATATCAGCCAGCCTTCTTTTTTAAAAAAGGGCCTGAAGCTGAAGGTACTTCTCTACTCTCAAGTCCCAGCTTCTGCATTCTTGTTAATACTTTCAGTTTCCATTTAAAATATAGGGAACATTAATATACTAATCTATTTAAGATTTCTAGATAAACCCTAAAAAATTCCAAAGGTGCAAACAGGCCAATGATACCCCCATGTCAAACTACCAAGTTTTAAAACACAGCTTCATGATCTCCAAATGGATGAAATTAGCAATATCAACCACAACAGTCAAAAGACAACCCTAAACCTAGTGATAGCACCACACCAAATACTTGTGAATCACAAACTAGCTCTCAGCAGAAATGGTTTCCCTTGTGTTTTACAGCTCCCTTAAACCATTTCCATCATGTAAGATTGCAATACACTTACAACTCTTATCCTACTGCTTTCTAGAATGCTTTTTGCCAAACAAAATTGAATTTCTGTGCAAATTTAACAGGTCATTCCTGAGCAAAAATTAAGGAGGACTCTCCAAATGATGGTGCAGCGTCACATGCTGTTATATATAAGCAAACATCTTCAGTAAAGTCACCAGGAGCTCTGGTGTCACCAGCCCAGAATGTCTGAGAGGTAACAAGGACAGTGTGCAGGGAGAGGGTTACCCATCACATGGGTGATTACCAAGAGTAGATTTAAAATACAGCAGCTTCTTACCTGGGCTCACTCAGCAGTGTAGAACAGCCTCCAGACTCACAGCAGTGAGTGTTGTGGGAATACCAGGTAGGATGAGCCTTCCATAGAGCAGCACAGGTTCCAGTATGCTATTCTGGTGGAATGTGGATTACATGAGAAGAAGGGTCCCTCCTACTGGATGTGAACAACCTATAAATGCTGTAAACATCAGCATTTTGCTGCTTTAGCTATCTAGAGTCCCATCTGAAATAAATCTGGCCTCAGTTTGCCTTAGGGATGAACCCTTTTGGAAGAACAGACTGATATTAAAATACAAAGGGAAGTGAATAAAAAGGGAACAAAGGGAGTCTGGTTGTCACCCAGTCACACAAACAGTTCACATGCTTTACAGACAGTATGGCCTATAATTAAGGTCATTCAAGGCTAGCATTCTAGCAATTAACAACTTTGCTAAATTCTTATTTTTTAGGCAGAAGTGCTGCATATCAGGCATCTGCCTTTGCTTGATATTTCTGTTTTCAAGAGAAGACTTTAACTCTGACAGCTTAGTGCTGAAAATGAGATTGAAAAACAATTAATAGTCTCTTTCCTCAGCCTATCATAATCCCTACAGCCTTTTTCTTCAAGTAGTGCTAAACATCTACAAACTTTGAAGTCAAGAGAATAAACCTGCCTGTGCCTCTTCTCCGGTAGTTCAATCAACTAAAGAAAACAGAACGCACTAACTTCCCAGAAACTAAACTGAACTATCATGCACAGCCTTTAAAAGCATATCCTGATTTCCTGGGTGGAATAATTCAAAATTATGATGCACTTTGCAGAATGGCTGAACACTCCCAGGAACAACTGATGTCCAGGTAAGGGGCTTGGACAATATATCCTAGGCTTACTAAGCAGTGACAACAGCACTGCAGGCCATACATTGGATCTGCTCAAGTAATACTATCCATCCTTTCTTTGGCTTTCCCCACATTAGTGTCTTTTCCAAGCAGGCTGTCATTGCCCCTTGTCAGAGCCACATCTAATCATGGCAGACATGAGGCTGAGATGCACAACAGTCTTACTGAAGTAAGGTTCCAGTTATGCATTGGCATGGCCACTTCTAGCAAATAGGCAGTACAGTTCTAAAATAGCAAAAGCACTGCTGCAGGAGAGGAAAAGAGCAGACAGGCCACTCCCCCAATTTAGAGGTGTATAACACCCACCTAGTCACCTTACCCGCTGCTGGAGATTATCAACCCTGTTGTGGAAATGAAGCAAAGAACAACAGCTTGCTTTTACTCCTCCAGTTCAGTTCAGTGTACCTGCCCTGGTAGGATTCACCACCTCCCTGTCACCCAACACAGCTGCTTGGTTGCAGAGACGGAAGAAAGGGGAGCATGTTCCCCTTCCACCATCACAGGTCACAGATTAGCATCTTTATTCAAACTGCTGGAAGCAGCTAAAATTTGGCCACACGCCATCTTTGTGACACCTCTCCCACAAGGCAGCAAGCCGGGGCAGAGAAGCAGCTCAAGATTGCCAGCAGTAGCACTGGTGGTGCCCTTTCCTGTCTAGGCAGCAATTCTGCACCTGCCTGGGGCAGTGGAAAAACCTTACTCTGATTCTGCAGACATGCACTTTAACAAGGTGAGGTACCAGAATGGTGACATGAATTATTTTAGCTGCTCTGAGCAAAAGTGTAAACTTTTGCAGTACAAGGAGATTATTTTGCTATTAAACCAATGGCAGCCAGGAGTAACTACAAAATGTGGCCATCCTAGTCCCTAAGAAAGGATATGTGCCACTATATGTGCATATATATTCCATATATAGAAAGTTTATAGACACAGCCCCCTTAGCATAGCTCCCTGACATTTTATAATCCTTTCTTCTTACTGCCATCCTGCTGATTAGATAATATGTATCATAGGAAAATTAAACAGAAAAACAAGCCCTTTGAAAGTGCTCTCAAGATTTATTTCTCCATTATTTATTTCTTTTAATGCATAAGCTGCGATTTTGCCTAATTTGGAAACATATCAAGGACAGGTCAGGCATTAAGTCATCACTTCCTCCCTCTGCAGTGCCTGAGCTTAGCCCAAAGCTCACCTTTGATATCAGGACTGCTCACTATAGAGATGGTAGGCAGAAGATGGTAGGGAAGCAGAAGGTTCCAGGTTTCCAGCAGTGTTCCTGGAAATCTCATTAATTTTGAGCAAGTTATCCACTTCTAAAACCAGGGTGAGAGTGAGGCTATGATTTAAATTATATTTTTATAGTATTTAGTTAATATGTTTTTATATTAACATATCTATGCATCTACATGTGTATACAGATATATAATCTAAGAGAAACTTTCTTCTTGGAATTACAGAGAGTACTTATTAACTTCAGATGCAGTTTCTTCTCTTTGGAGATGCTAGAAGTAAAAATTTTTTACTTTTTAAAAATTAAACCCACCTTCCCCCCAAAGCACTGTGGACATTGGCCAGGAGCTGTAACCTCTCCAACTAACACAAACATACCTAAAAAGTATTTGTACCTGCTCCTTCACACATAATTTAAAGCTAATAATAACTCTGCACAAACAGATTGACATAAAGGGCAGTGAAGGTGCATATTTTAAACTCTGATGATACCTCCCTCCCCCTTGCAATGCTGCCTGCAAGACCTCATACTGCTAAAACATCATCTTCTTCAATCTTACTCAATTGCCTTTACTAAGAGCCATAGACTTTTGCTCCAGTACAAAGCTCCACCCTTCAACTTTTGGGGACCCAACCAACAATTGGGGACTACTAACTCTAACTTCTTGAGACACTGTCACACTCCCCCATCTCACTGTCCATGTTTGGTTTACTTTGACCATTTCTGACTCACAGACATAAACTACTCCTAAATCTGTACAGCAATACTTTTATCACCAATTCCATATACACAGTCATCCTTTCATCAAATCCTCTTCCTTCACAGAAACCAGTAACCATTCTCAGACAACACTACACCACTCATCCATCAGCTAACAGCAGGACGGTGGCACCCACCAGGAATGGATGAACATTCAAGATAAATGCAGCAGGAACATGGCCCAGAGCATCTGCCTTCAAGCCACACTTATGGCAGGACTTCCCAAATGCTGATGAACTTACACATTTTATATGCTTTGGTGAACCACCTACAATTAATTAAGTCACAAACCTTACAGAAGCATGTCCTTGATTGGATACATCTTGGTACAGAGGCAAATGCAACTTATGAAAACTGCTGCTGTACTCTGGCGGGGGAAAAAAAGAAGCCCCCTGGTTGAAGGTAATGTTCCCACAGGAAGGAAAGCACCTTCTGCAAAGAGGACTATGCAACTTGTATAACCAGTGTCATTCTCAGTCAAGACAGGAATGGGGGTTGGCCTAGTAAGCACCATGCCACCTAAATACTCATACCCACAGCACTGCTGTAGACTGGCACAGCTGAAATGCAAATGCACTGTTATGTACACAGTCCATGCCAAAACATCAAGGTGTCCCTGCTCAAGTAAGCTTTAAAAACACCCCCACTTCATTATTTGTCTGAAAACAGCAGCCTGACCATTGAAAGGAAGAAGGCAAGGTCATTTGCTCAGAGCTTTCCAGCTGCATCACACATGCACAGGAGCCCTCCCAGGATGGGAACATGAAAGCAAGATTTGCCACCACCACCACCCCTCAATGTGCACCCCAGCCCTGCAGCAGGGAGTTGGGTCTGGGGCAAGGGGAAGCTGCAGTGTGCAGCTGTGTACAGACACGTACTCAGAATATGTGGGGCAGAAATACTGCACAAATGTAGGTTTGCTTTGCAGCTTCCACTGGTGGCAAGATGTGGAGAGCCCCCGCCCAGGGGAGGCAAAGATATAGCCATTGTTAAAGTAAGAGGCATGGCTTTGAGTCCCAGGAAGAGTGGACTCCACCCCTCTGCCTTGGGGGAGGTATTTACTAAGCCCGGGAAAGGTAAAACTCCACCCCTCCTCTATAAATCCCACCACCCAGCCCCTGTTTGGTGTTCTCTGCCTCTGGATTAAACTGAGTGTGTTCCTGTATTGGTGATGCCCCAATAAATGGATTTTTGAGCTTAAGCAAGCAGAGACCCGTCTCGTTCTGTCTCATGCCGGTCACCAGACCTCCCTTGACTTGACCCAGCTGCCATGGAATGCCACAGCAAGACACTTGTGATAGGAAGAATGTACAAGACTCCCTTGTAGCCTTCAGGAGGAGACAGAAGAAACCCATGGGGGAAAATTAAAAACATAATCGGTACCCAAATAAAAATCTATTCTACCAACACATTCAAAGTCTTTAATACAAATTGCTTTCCAACGGATGAGAGTGATAGATAAGGGAACAGAGGAAGAAGTTTTAGGCGCATAAAATGCAAATTCCTTGTTCATGAAATAGGCATAGGAAGCCCTATCTTCCACTTCTCTGCATACTTTGAGACTTACAGTGGAGGAAAGCTGTATAAAGGTATTCTTTCGCATAGTTTGGCTGATTTAATTACAGTCTTACTACTACATGAAATTCACATGTGAACATTTGGTATTCAGGGAACATAGATCTTGCTATTGGTTCAATTTTCTAAGAAGTTCTTATTGATAACTGAGTTGAAAACGATCCCAATAATGTTTCTCATGCCCAGGGGACCTGCTCCACACAGCTTTTGGCAGTAGCCTGCACCCCTTCCTTGCATCCCTCTATGCAAACCACCATGTGAATCACTGATTTAAAAAACTACACACAGCCACTGTTAGTGCCCAAGCACAAGTGACACAGGTGTCATAGGTACAGAGTCCTTTTCAAACAGGAGTTAGCCTTTCCCAGCAGTACCTGCATTCAGATACACCAGAAGATCTCAAAGCAGAGCTGGGCATTGCATGACCAGTGGTTAAATGCAGCAACTCAGCTCCACTCAGTCCCTGCTCCACTCCAATAGGCACTGCAATCTTAATAAGAACTCGGTTTAAAAGTTTACTCGGTTCCAAAACAGTGTCATCTATTGGTGACATGGTGCTGCCACCTGCACTTCCCCTAGAGCAGAGGGAATAGCTTGCAAGGAACAGCTCTGTGCTGCACTACTGGCAGAGCAAAGGCAACATGCTGTCTCCAGTAGGGACATGAGCCACCAGCTGCTGCAGGGACAGTCTATCTCAAGTGGCCTTTTGATGCTTTTCTGGGCCGTTTTGTTATCCTGGATATATCTTGGGTAGTGCTGCAGCCAACAGTCTTCCCAATTCAAGCCTAAGTCTTCCCTTCCCCTTAAGTCCCACACTGTGTCACAGGAGATCTGTTCCCACTATAGTCTCTTCCCATATCTACTGCCATTCCAAACCACTATTTGCCATTTCCAGAAAGCTTCAGAGTGAGCAAGACCTCACTTAAAGCCAGTTAGAGTGCCTTTTTCCTCTTTGTACAATGCCTCTTGGAGCACTGGTCCAGAATGGAGGCACCAGCATCATGTGGGAAGGCGAGCAAACACCTGGGACTCAGCAAGGAAAAATCTATCGGGCACAAACCCTTCCAGCAGCCAGGCAAGAAGACAGAGGGAAAAGAGAGAAGGGAGAAGTGTTCATCACCTGGTGCCAAGCTCAATAAAAAACAATAAGAGAGGAAAAAAAAAAGTTTTAATTGCCCTGGGACTTAGTAAACAAGCAGTTGAGTCTGCGAGTTAATGCCAACACAACAGCTGGCCTTCAGAAGGCATTTACTAATATAGCAACTTGTAATTAACACAAGGTCATCTCTAAAAATTACTAGGCCAATTTGCTGTTAAATAGCTTCCTCCAGGGGACGCGTCCCTGTTGGAGCACGAGCTGCTGCATTGTGTCCGTGAAGACAGACAGCTTGGACAAGAGCCGTGTTCCCCTAGGGAGACCAGGTCACCATACGGGGCTCTCTGTGAGCCCCACATCAATTCACACCGAGGTCTCCCTCTCTCTTCATTGCCCCACAGATCAAAGCAGCCTTCTGCTCCCTTGCAGACCAATGTGCTACAACAGCCACAGCATCCAGCCCACTGGAGGTCTCTGTCAAGGTTGACAGCAGTGAGCCAACACTTGTAGAATAAAATTGTGCAACAGCCTTTGGGGCTGGTTTCACCTGCATTCACTTGCCCAGGCATCACAGCCATATAGAGAATCATGGAATCACAGAATTGTTTAGGTTGGAAAAGACCTTAAAGATCACAGAGTCCAACAGTTAACTGAGTGCTGCCAAGTCCACCACTAAGCCATGTTCCTTAAGCACCACATCCAAACATGTTTTAAATGCCTCCAGGGATGGTGACTCAACCACTTTCCTGGGAAGCCTATTTCAGTCTTTGACAACCTGAAGAATTTTTCCGGAATGTCACATCTAAACCTTTGCTGGTTCAACTTGAGGTCATTTCCTCTCATCCTATCACTTGTAACATGAGAGAAGATACCAACTCCCACCTCACCATACCCTCCTTTAAGGTAGTTGTAGAGAGTGATAAGGTCTCCCTTGAACCTCCTTATCTCTGGGCTAAACAACCCCAGCATCCTCAGCTGCTCCTCATAAGACCTGTGCTTCAGACCCTAAATGTCCCTGTGGCCATTAGCAGGATGTCACCACAGGTCATCATTTATTTCTCACACAATATATTCCTTCTGCAAAGTGCTTCCCACTATGGATCAAGGTCTTCCCAAACAACTTCATCTATGAGTCACTTTATCCGGGAAACCTTCCTCTGGGGTGAAGTCCATGTGAATGCAAGTTTCAAGCAGCTGATGGAGAGGAGTATTTCATCTTTAGGCAGCAGTTTTTCCACTTTCTTCTGATACACAAATTTTTGTACCTAATTTTATGCAGATGGCTGGCATGGCATGTCTAGGAGAGTACTACCACACCACACACTTGTCTCTGCTCTTCCTTTGCTTGGGAGAACATATCCCACTCTTCACATCCTGGCTGCTTGCCTAAACCTTTGCAACCTCACCTCTGGTTTCAATATGCAGACTAGAACATGCAATTTGTCACTTATTTTCTAGAATTCAGAAGAACTCTCTTGTGAAGTCAGACAGCAAAACCAGTCCTTTTTCTGTCCCAAGGACAGAGGCAGCTTGTGCTGCTAAGTGCCTTTTGCCTTTCACTGTCCTTCATCCACAACTGCTTGAAGAGATGCACAGCCCTCACTGCCTTTGTGAGAAAGCAATTTCCTGCTAGTACCAGGAGGTGGATAGATGCTGAGATCCTTGATTGCAATTCCCCATGCTGCATTAGCATAGAGGCAGGATAAAAATTTCCTCAGGTGATTTCTAGATGACTTCTGGTCCTGCTGGAAGACATGGCAGGATCAGTGCTTGTTGCTCAGCCTGACCTGACAGCAGGATGACAAAAGAGAAAAGGCAGGAGGAGAGACAGGGCACTGTGGGGACAACCTGGAGAGATTTCATCTCACCATTTGGATGTAATTCCTACCTCCAGACTCCTACCTGGACTTTTGCAATAGAAGGGATCACATTAAAACAGCTATAAAGCTAAGCAAATCCCAGACTTGAAATATCAGAGGAAATCCAGAGTCCATCCATTAGTGCCATATGCCAGCAGTAATTGGCCTAGTAATCTTCTCAGCCTTGCCTCATCATATACCAGTAAGCCACATATCAAGGTATAGGTTCATTACCTCTGTACACCCTTACGCACAGGAGAACAAATAACAGATGATTTTGTATCACTTAAACACTAGCTTTAGTCTTATTCTACTTCTTCAATATGCTTCACTTAGAGGCATTCAAAAAAGGAGCAGAATTAGTAGCTCAAAAGATAAAGTTTTCAAAAGTCTTTTATGCTAAAATAATTACTGTATAAATCAGGGTAGGCATGAGGAACTAGACTACTCAGGACCTAGCCCTGCCTTGTACCTTTTCTCGAGTAGGTCAGCAGATTTGCAAAGGCCTTTGACTCCAGGGCAGCAGAGTTAAGTATTTTCCAGTTTTGCAACATACTGCACTTTAGGGGTAAATAAGCTTCTACCCAGATGTCAATTCAACACAAAAAACACCTCAGAGATTTTGCTAAGCAGCTCTTTTTAGGGCAAGAAAATAAATGATTCTTTTTGTCCTGTCTGAAAACTTCATATACTTGAAACTCTTACAAGTCTGGGAAGGTGGAACTCATTTGTAAATAAAGTCTTGGGAAGTATACATGGCTACAGCTTGGCAGGACCCCAGCCTTGAATGAGTCCTTTCATTTCCAGCATGTTTGGTAACTTGGGTTAAAGAGCAAATAGTGGGTTTGATAGAATATTTCAAACACAGAGCAACTAGCATGCTACAGTCACCTTTACCTAAAAAAAAAAATAAATATAATAATAAATAACTGATTTTTCAAAGCATTCCCTCACCATATCCCCCTAAAGTAAGCAGAGGTGCTACAGAAACACTAGCAGCAGTGGTATCATTTAGTTGGGCCAAGTGCAAGTGTTGGGGGTTAGGTGTCCTTTTTGTGTTCTTTCTCAGCTAGTGGAATCTTTTCCCATTTAGCTGAGAGAAGCCTTGATGGTTGGTACTTGGGTGCTTAAAAAAGACAAAGAATCGGCTGGGCCCAGGGAGGAGGTGGGGAGGGGAGTGGGGCTTGTTGGGTCCTT
>VWYI01046525.1:17361-42485 GCA_013399455.1 Anthoscopus minutus | reverse complement strand
TTTTTTTTTTTTTCATTTCAAGGGAGGTTCCTGCCTTCCTTAACAGATACCTGTCTTACAAACGGAGACAGCAAGTTTGAAAACAAGTGCAGAAAAAAGAAGGAGCTTTGCAGCAGATTAAGCAGAACAGAATTCACACAAAGCTGCAAGTGGAAAGGTTTATTCATTTGCTGCTTTCTCTCTGTAAACTACCATATATCATATTACTGCTAGGACAAAACTGATGTACCTACTCATGAGCTGCACCAAAACCACACAGGTTCATAGGTTCATGACCTTTATAATGATTCCCCCTGTACTCCTGGATGTTTGGATAGAAGAATTCAGTTGTAACATTGTTGTCTGTGTTTGGAAAAAAATATAGGAAATAGAGAAGGTAATAAAGTACTTCAGGCTCCAAATAAAGCTGCTTGATCTCATGTTGGAAATGTGCTGAGGATAAATCCACAAAAGAAACTGCCAGGTCCTGGAGGGTTTGGGGCATAACACACAGCAAAAACCACTCATCCTCCCCAAGAGCCAAATGCCCAATAAAACATTTGCAGATGGAAACTGTGGTGATTTCCCTCCTTCATGCTCCATCTTGGAGCATCATTTGAAGATCAGAACCCTACTAATTCAATTGTAGCTCAAAATGAAATCTGAATTTAAAGAATCCAGAGGTGAAGCTCACACATACTAAGAGCTGCAAGTCAAGTGGCCTGTCCTGCAACCTGGACAGAAAGAAATAGTAATTCCTGAAAATTATAAACACAAGCTGCAGCACAAAGTTGATAAAAATATTGTGTAGAAGAGCACATAACACGATCCTCTGAAGAACAGAAATTCAAGACCATCCATTAGCTTGATGCCAATATTCCTATCCTAGCTTCAACTGTATTTACATATTTTTTTAAATTATTATCATTTAAAGGTATATTCCAGGTCAGCTGTTTGACTTGCCACATATGTAACTAAAGCCTAAACAGGAAGTAATGGGAAAAAATTAACTTTTTCTAGCTAGTTTCAAATTATCTCAGGTAATTTTTCCCAGAATGTCAAAGTTAGAGAAGACTATTAATAAATTTAGCACCAATATCCTGTCACAACTGTTTATTCTGGCCAGATAAAACCACATTTAGTGGAAAAAACATTGATTTCCATTCAGCTCCACACATCATAGCCTGGAACAGCAAAAGCTTTGTTTAAAAAAAAAAAACCAAATAGCTTTTTCTCTCCAACCTGCCCAGTTGGCTTACATATAACAACTCTTGCTGTAGGGGACAGAATGACCATTTACAGTCTGAATTGCAGACCATCCAACTTCTGCAACTGAATAACACCCCAAATGTTTGACATATACCGGATAAAGATTATCAAGGCTTCAGCATCCTTCCTTCTCCTAACATGAATTCACCAGATTACTGACTTAAAAAAAAATAATTACTGTATTTATGGGAAGATGCTTTCATGAGATACCTCAGATAAACATTTTGTTGTTGTTCAAAAGGCAATCTATATACAAGAGAGCCACTGGAGTTGGGGCAAGACCAGCTGCCAGGCATCTGGCAGGTTTGTCAGCATTGGCACACACGCTGGATATCTGGCAGTTAGCTTTTGCATCTGTTAGTTTCAGCCACAGCCATAGCTACATCAAAAGCCACAAAGGCATGTCGTGGTTATTTTTCATGGTGTCTGCATTGATCTAACACATTCTAGGTTCACTGCCCAGGTTTTTTGTTGTTGCTGCTGTCTTTTGGGTTTGGCTTCCTCCTGCCAAAAAAGAAAGTGTGAAAGAAGAGGGCAAGTGCTGGATGATAACTGGAAGCAATTCACTGTTAGTATAGCAGGACTTTGTATATAGATGCATATATATATAAATATATGTTTGTCAAGGTCCCCTAGACAGTGAAATGACTGTCTTTCAGAGGCAATGCTCCACACCACAGTGTCCTCGCCACAGTGCCCACCAAAAATAAATGAACCATGTTAAAAAAAAAGATTTAAAAAGAGAACAATTTATTTTAATGTAATTCCACGTGGTTTAGCTCATAACATTTTGAATTTGGACCATGTTACCCTCTATTGGTGTTTAATTAATCTTTAGGCTTAATGCTGTGATCAACACTGCTGGCTAGCCTAAGGCCACTAGTGCTCTTCCCTGAGTACTGAAAAGGCAAATACTTCACTAAAAAACAGGAAACCCCATTTTAGCAAACCCAAAGTCAGGTTTCAGGAGCATCTTGAGGGCAGTATAAGGCCATACTGATCCTGAATGGACAGTCTGATCCTGCCCAGCTGCTCACCCCATGATGAGATCAGCACAAACAGCCAGGAGGCCACACAGCAGACCAGAATTGGGAAACTAATCTCAGCAAAAGCAAAGTATTTGGGCTATATTTGCTAAGCTGCCTTAATTTGGATCAGTTTCTCAAGCTGCCTTCCAGGTGTGTCTGTGCACTGGGGATGCATTTGGGGTGGGGGCTACACTTGCGTTGCTGTCGCAGGCCCAGAACAGAAGCACCCGAGGTGGTGAGGGGCTCATTGAGCCCTGCAGGGCTGCAGAGGTGCTGGGGACCCTGGCCCTGCCAGCACCTCCCACCAGCACTTACTGTTTGAGTTTGAACGGTGCAATGTCCCTGCTTGTGCCTCAGTCCAACAGGAAGGCAGTTCCAGAGCTCAAATCATGCTGGCTGCACCCCCAGCAGCTGATGGCTGTGTGCTTTCACCAGTGCAAATCCCAAATTCTTCACTTTTCTGGTGTCTGTGCTTGGGCACACGCAGTCCTCACACTGCAAATGGGGTCAGTGTGAGCAGACCAAGCAAATCAGGTAGGTTGTGAATTAGCTGAGGCCAAACTTACCTTCGTGCCAAGGCAATGTTTTTTGCACTTCTTGTCTCACACAGCTCCTGCACACAGAAGAGGCCACCAAGACATCTGGAAAGAAGTTGGCCCTTTACCTATTTCAGATGTTTAAAATATATGCAATTTTTTTACCTTTCTAGTTCAAGGCTGCTTTCAAAAATACAGACCTTGCTAAGGATACTGCCTCAGCATGTACCAGTGAGGTTCTGGCAATTTTGATTTTTCTACCAATATATTCTTGCCACTCATGAATTCTGTAATGTTCTATATTTCCCAGAGACAGTTACCTATAGTGGCTATCTAAGGTGATTTGATTACCCTGATACTGCATTGCTTGTCATCACTATACTGCAAGGAAGTATTTACAGTCAAAACTATGCAGAGAGAAGTGCAGTTGATTTTCTTTGCCATTGGATCAATAGGGAACTCATCAGATTTAATACTGGCAAAGAACTTGGAAAACATATCAAAGAGAAAAACAGAAGTATACTAAGCCTAGTTATGTTACAGGATGAATACTGGTAGGGAAAAACAAACAACCAAACAAGACCTATGCAAGTTTTTGGGAGTGCTTTCTGTTTGGTTTTATTTTTTTATTTGTACTGCAAAGTCAAGAGATCCAGAAGTAGAGCAGATACTCTATACATTTCTCACCTGCCTCATCTTTTTTTAGCACACTTCATGCAGCTCCCTAGTCAGTGATCTCTGAGCCACTTCACTCCTGGCACCCTTGGCAGGACATGAAAAACTATTTTTCTACCTTCGCTCTTGGCAATCTGAGGCTTTTCGGACTGAGGATCTCTCACCTATTTTTCCCTCTTTACAAGCACCTTCCCAAGAGTTTGGATAATGGTGATGGTCCTTTGAACAACCTCAACTCAATAACGTGCCTAAGCACAGAGGATAGGGTTTGCCTCATCCTGGTGATTCTGCCATGCACCTTGACAGTCCTTTGTAAGCCTAGGAATGGGGGGAAATCCCTCAAGCCTTCAGTTATACAACAGCATTCAGGAATAGCTGTTTATACTACCCAGAGCTCTAGAGCTGCAGGGGAATGAGTCTCAGGCAAGAAAAACAAGGCTTTTAACACTAAGCCACAGTAAGATCACATTCAACAGCTCAGGTTTCAAAACCTGCTCCAGCAAAATTGTGTGCACAGGCACTCACTGCAGGTGTCCCAGCACTTAACACTTAAAGTGGTGCCACTGGTATCACCTCACAAACAACCACCACACTCATCCTGCACTCAAGCCTGTGGGGAATTTCTCAGGATACATCTCAAAGATCTTAAACACGCCCTCGGAGCCCACTGAAGGAGGCTCACACAACACAATTTTCAAGAGATTCTGCTTTCAGTGTCATGGACAAGCATACACAAGCAATGGCAAACAATAGAAGGTAGCTGGAACAAAGTTGATTTACATTTTGCCACTTTTCATCTGACTCTTCAGGCCTATAGTTAATCAAACTAACATCCCTTCTCTCTGTGTCACAGGCACAAGTTAGGCACTGTACATCCTTCCTGCTATTCTCTTGCAAATGGAGCCACAGCAGAATTCAAAAGTAGTGCACAGAGGCCAAGTGAATTATGCATTTGGCTCCTCTCAAAAGCCAAGGAAAACTCAAATGCCAGATTTTCTTAAAAGCAAAGCATCCCGTCAGCAAAATGACACTGACTGTCTGTATTGGGGGCAGTGGGCTTTTTCTTTCCAGAAATAGCATCCATTCATCTGTTGCTGATTTTTTAATTAGAAAAACCGATAAATACAAAACCAATGGGGGAAAACAAATACAAAAATAACAAAGACACATTTATCTGCTAAAGGGAAGTGGCAAAGAGCAGCTGTCCTTTAATGATCACCAGGCACATGAAATTAATCCACATCTTTATTACAAATTTAAACCAACAAAATAAATTAAAACTCAAATCAGACCAGGAACCCAGGTGGGGATGGAATAAGCAAAGCTCAGTTTACTCCCAGCCTGGCAAGTCATCTCTGCAAAAATAAGTACCTTTGTCTGCTGCCACCACAATTATTCTCTCATCACCCTCACTGAAGATGAGATAGGAAGGCCACAGCCCCGTTGGAACAACGGCTGCTTTACGCCAGCCCAGGAGATGAATAGCTCCAATTATTCACAGGAGCCACGGATACATGTGGCCTAGAAGTTTAATTTTCAAATTTCCATGAAATGCATGCTTTTAAATATAGCATAAGGAACAATAGTGCATTGATCTAGTCCTTTCCCCCAAGTCAGTCTTTTCCATTAGTGGGATCCAATCTGGCACTAACAAAATTCCTATTGAGTCCAAGGAGATTTGCATGAGGAAATATCGCATTGTTCACCTACTCATCCCCCTCTGCTAGATCCTGCATGCTGAGGAGGCACCAAACAAGGTCCAAAGCAAAGGAGTGGCTGCTGAGATTAAGGGAAGGAAGAGGACAGTCTCCTCCTTGCTCCCAGCAGCCCCATCCTGCAGACAGAGATGCCCTCCAAAATGCTTCAGGGACCACAGCATGCTGCTTCCACATCTTGCCCTCTACATCTGCAGTCCAGCCTTCCCTCCTGCAAGCACTTATCCATCCAGGGTCAGTGCTTTTTTTTCCTAGTGACTGATGACACATTGAATTCACACTTAGCAAAAGTGTATGGGTTGTTTGAACACCATCCTGCCAAGGCTACCACGTGATTTTATTATTGATGAATTTCTTAGTTTTTAAACACTGGCAAAAGAAGCTTACAAAAGATTTTTTTATACAGATTCCACTTGTGCCTACAAGTGAGCGAAACATTTAAAAGTACACTATATATATATATATATATATATATATATATATATATATATAAAAATTCAGAATTGGCTGTGGTGGGAAAAGGAACAGGATTAGCTTTATTTTGTAAAAAAATTCCAATGGATTCAGGCAAATAGATGTTTTTAGTCTTTGCCAAAAAGACAGTAAGATCATTTGTTTGTATAAAAAGACCTTTAGAATGTACCAGACAAAAATGCTTCTATAAATCAGTGATTTTCATACACTTTTTAAAAAACCCAAACAAGAACAACCCAAAACAACCAAGCTATAGACAATTCCTAAAAGTTTGGGGTTTGTTGCTGGTTTTTGTTTGTTTTTTGTTCTCCTAGAGCTTTAGAATCAAGCTCAGGAATTTGTATTTCACTATAAAAGACTTAACTTTTATTATAGTACAAATGGCAGTTTAGCTTCCCTCTTCCTCTTTTTTTGCATAAGGACACTTCAAGGCAGCAGGACACATCTGCACATGAAGTAATGAGAAGTAGCATTTAGCATCACATGGATCATTAAGCCATTCTGATTATCTCAATTTTCCTTGAGATTAAAATACCCACTGCCCTCAACATATACTTTTTGTGGAGCAGCTCCTACATCAGAATCAGAATCTCATGCTCAGCAGAGTAGAAGCACAAAAGAACGAAAAACAACAATTAAAAGCTAATCTGTAGTGGTTCTGGAGGGGCTGCAATCTAAATTAAGTTAGAAGATAACACCGTTACTCCATTTTACAAAAGTGGGGCTGAAAAACAGAGAGATTGAGGGGGTTTATATGCTAAGGCATTTCACAGTTTTGCTTTCTTCCCTGCTTTGTGTACCCTGTTTATTTAGATTTCAACTCATCAAAACAGAATTATCTCTCACTTGTGTTTATATCCTGTCTAACACAAAGCAGCCATTAATAACGACACAAGAACTGCTTTTCAGGCAGCAATAGCTACAGGTGATTAATAACCATGCGACTCCAGGCATGTCTCTGGCAATAGCGTGTTTTCTTTTCTGGGTTACAGAGATTAGCACTGCGAGTCATGATCCACTGATACTTATGTAAACAACCTGCACAGAGAGAGAAGAGAAACGCTACAGCCCTGCTCCTGGAGCTGGGAGGGCTCCCAGCCTGACAGGAGAGAAAATGAAGAAACAGCTCAGAGGAAGTCTCTTTCCAGGAGAAGGATGTGCACACCAATCCTTGCTTCTAGACTTACCCATCAGGGATATTAGAAAAGGAAAGACAGGAAGAGCAGAAGGGAAGCTAATACAGAATTAATAAGTGCAAACTAGCAAAGAAACAGAGAAGACTGCTGATACCCCATTTTTTACAACACATACTGTCATCATCGGGGGCTTTTAGCTCCTGTCTTTTGCCAGGCTGTTACACTTATTACCTGCACAAAACACCAAAATGTATGCATTTACTGTCATTTGACCCACACTGATGTGTTAGGGGACATTTGCACAGGGTTGACAGATAAGCCCTGAGAGCTACAGAAGACCCAGCTTTCCTGAGGCAGCAGTGTAACCCAGCTCTTCCAGGTCTGACTGTCCTGACCCCACAACAGATAAGTGACATTAAATGTCTGCATTTACAAAGCTGCACCACATCCCCAGAGTATCTGGGGTTTGGCTGTGCAACATGTACCAAGGTCTCAGGCAGTGAGCTCACAGAAAATAAAAAGCCACCTGCCAGGATGGTCCATCCAGCCTTGGCCTTGCCCAGCCTGTAGGGTCCCAAGGACACAGCACATTGGGGCAACACTTCTGCCAGCCTGGACTCTGCTCACAGGCCATACAGTCCCCGCCACAGCCTCCGCTGTCAGCCCCACAACAACTGAAAAGCCTTTGCTTCACTCAAAATGCACAAAAAGGACTCTCAGAATGAGGGGGATTCTTTCTGCAATGCTCTTGGGGTGCAAAGAAAGCTGTACAAAACAGATATTTATTAATCAGATTTAAATTCAGGGCACAGAAACGTGCATTACACTCCTTTAAGTATCTGGATTGAAAATACTGTAGCATCATCCCTGCTCAAATTCCCAGTCTTTTCACATAGAAAGCTTCAAAAGGACATAGAGATATATATAAGTATCGAAAATATAGACAAAGGGAATATATTAAAGAATTAGATTTCTCACTTACAACCCAGAGTTCATTTACTTTGAAATCAGGACTCGAGGCAGACACTTCAGCATGAGCACAGCCCTGAGGAATGCTGAAATCAGCCATCAATAACTCTTTTCACAAGACAAGCCTCCCGAGGGCAGAGGGATAATACCAAGCTGGGTGGTAGTTTTTAAGCAGCTGGACACAAATTGGGACTTGTCAGTTGTTGTTCCCAGGCACTGCATGTCAAATTGGAATAACCTGTTGTGCTCTTGCTAATTTTTTTTCCATGACTGCAGAATGCAGAGGCACCTGTTGACTCCTGAGCAAGTTTCCCTGTGATGAACAATTCTTAGCAATCTTCATTCAACAACAGATTTCAAAATAATAGTTTCTTCTCATCTTTCTCATAGAGAGAGACGTTCAGTGCACATAGCAGCCAAGCTGAAATCTGCTTTTCTGACATCTGAGCTCTGCTGAGAAAGTTTCTTCATCATCTGGTTTTGGATTTTTGTTGCCATTCCAGGAACCAAGCTCAGGAAGCTGCCTAGAAGCAGCACAGGAGCCACACTGCACAGGGCACTGACAGTGGAAATATCCATGGCACATCTCAGCTCCCAGCAGCATTGGGCCTGAGTGAGTGGCCTCACTCAGCATTGGGCCTGAGTGAGTATTTGAGCCAGGTCTATGGTAGCTCGTGACCTGCAGCACAGAAGACAGGAAAGAAGATGGAATGGCAGTAGGACAGCTCAGAGGGCCACCTCTGTGGTCTGTGGGGAGTGCTGTGCTCCATACTCTGTGACAGGGCACTGCAGCCAACAGCTTGACTCATCTCCACTGACTCAGGGATGCTTTTGACTTCTTGCAGCTAAAGGTTCCCAAGGACACATGGGCACAACAAGACAACTCAAGCTCCAGCACTGCCAATGTGCACCAACCTCAAGCCACCTAACATTCGCCAACATTCTCATTTTTAGTTACCTGTGCACTCATCAATGCATCCACTGAAATATAATGGAAACAAAGCCCAGCACCTTCCCCTGTTCAGTTCTTGAGGGTCTTTCATCTAGCAGCCAAGAATGGGATTTTCCTTCCCTCTTCGAAACCAAGATCTTGGAAGCCCAACTTGTTCCTCAAGACCTCCAAGGATCCTTCACTGAAAATAGGTTCATCATCATCTGCTTGAATCTCCCAATGTCATCTGAGGAGATCCAAGATGGCTCAATAGGCAACTACTAAGTTAATTTTCCCATGTCCACCGTCAGCAGCTCCTCACTGGTGTGCTAGATATTTGGCATAACACCAAAACAAATCCTACAGAATGTGAATTTCCACAATAACTTGTGAAGCTGCTTTGAACAATCATCTTTACAACACACAGGGATTGTTACAGCAGAAGACCCTTTCCAGGCCTTGAGCCTCAAGTAAACTGAGGATTTTTCAGTGCAATTTACTCCATTGACTGGCGGGTTCCACTCCAGGCTTGGCTTGGTCCAGCTGCTATTTCCCTGCTTACTGCACCTCAGCTCTCCTTCCAAGAAAGGCAGGAACAGCAACCTACTCCACTATTTAAAACTGAATTTACACTCCTTTGAAACCATAGCTGGAGAGACCCTTGGAAAGCTCAAGGGAAGAGTTTTGCTGCACAAACAACCCACAGACGGAAACTTCCCAGCAAGACAGAGAACGTGAACAGCCAGACACTTATGGATATGTGCCGATCAATCTCTTAGCATGAGCAAATACTTCTATTATTTGTGTAGGTGCAATCTATGCCCCTTTGACCCTCTAAGTAAGCTCTGTCAGACAAACACAGAGCTGAAATGAGATTAGGCTAAACAGCCCCTTTGGGTTTAGCAAACAAGAGGAGAACAGCCACTCCCTTTCTTAATCCACCAAAGCCTCACATATAAAATATAAGCTCCAATTAACAAAAAGTCAAGGAAGACAAAATATTATTTGAAAGTTTAAAAACGCTCAATCACTGAATGCAGCTCACAGGTTGAATACAATTGTTCTGGGTGGTCTGCAAAGCACTGAACTGGCTGTGCAAAAAAGAGTATTTTAAGAACAAACCAGTGGGGTACCAGAGTGTAGAAAAGATGAATTCATGTTAGAAAAACACTTTGTGAAGTCATATACAGAATGCAAATGTTGAAAAAATAAATAATAGCTTCCCTTACCTACTTATTTTCATTTCTTATGCCAAGGTCATAATTCCTTTTTCTGTATTTTGAGGATAAATATTAATAGATCATCAACATTATGAAGGCTTAGTCTCTGGGACACAAGGTCATTGGGAAGCTGAGATCTACAGACACAGAACACAGTGGTAATAAAAGCAGAGAACTCAACAAGTCATTTTCATTTCAGACACAAGCAAAATGGTTTTGCATCCCAAATGTTCAAAGCAGCTTGATCCCCATCCTAGAGACCCCAGAAGTTTTAAAGACTTTTGCCAAGGCTTTGTAGAGTGGGTTTTCTTTCTGCATTAGTGAGGGCATATGTAGACCAAGTTCATAATGTTGAGTGAAAAACAACCAAAATAAAATCATCTGCCAGGAGGAATTTTTCTACACCTTTGTCATTGAAGCACAGTCATCACAACTCTAGACAAGGCTTTTTCTCCAAGAACTACCGTACATGCCTTTTCCTCTTGCTCATCAGAACTGTGGCACAGTCCCCAGCAGCAGTGGCTACTCCAGCCTGGAAATGCAGCTCACAATGTTCACATGGCTGCACAAGTGGATACACAGAATAGCAGAAGGGTGATATTCCATGGCAAAGGCATTTCTTTGGTCTGTAGCTTTCAAAATGCTTTGCAAAGCAGGTACACATTGGGCCACCTATACTGGGGGGAAATAAACACAAAGAATGACAAGTCTGTGCAAGGTGACCAAAAAAAAATTTAGGAGCTGAGAGTCAGAGCATGTGGTATTAAATACCACAGTGCTCTTCAGCAGACACAAAATGTAAATTCTAAGAAAGTACAGATTTTGACCAGAACTGACATTAGAAATACTGAGGCAGTAAATGAAAACACGAGCTATTGTTTACCCACTCTCACACCAGACCACATCCACTGCTTTTTAAAACGAGGCCCACTTCCAACAGAGCCAGCATCAACAGCTTGGGTAATGTCCCTCATGGCTACAGACCAAAGGAAATTCATGGGGCAATTCTCCTGAGAGATGCACCTTGTATGCCAAACTCCAATTTACATCTACAAGAGTCCAAAGTCTCCTAAATATACTAATTGTCCCTGGAAGCAGCAACAGTTTCACAGAAATGTAAGGTTGGAAGGGAGCACTTGGAGGTCCTCAAGGCCCTCCCCAAGCAGGTCACCAGAAAAAAAGAAAGACTTGTCCTTCAGGTCAGCAGAACAAAGCCCTGTACACACCACAAGTCATCCAGTTCAAAATGAGGCACAGAGGCTGCAGATGTGAATGAGTCAGAAAATTTGGCTCCCTCTGGAACAAGCAAATTCCCAAAGCAGCGAGGAAGAGGCAGGCATGATAGTCTCCAGTTAGTTTCTGACATCTGAGTATCCTAATTAAGGACTACTTTCCCAAAACATATGCCAGCTGAAGAAGCTCTTATTAGAACTGGCATCAATAATAACATCTCTAAGTCCCTCCATAACCAAGTAAATAATCATTGACAAACCACTCAGCAATTACAACCACCAAGTGTTATGTATACTAAGGACTCAGGAGCCAGGGATGAGTCAGTTTGGGTGGATGCAAGGGGAGGGAAAGAGGCAAAAAGGTGCAATGTCTTATTGAATTAACCTTGTTTTCAGTACAGCACTTCAGACCGATAGGTGAATATTTTAACATCACATCCATCCAGAAACTGCCACATAAGAGGCATTACAATGTCACCTCATCTTGATAAGGACAAAGGGCTGATTGAATATTAACCATGCCAACCACCACAGCTTCTCCAAACACAAACACACCTAAATCTAAGCCGACAGCCAGTCACTCAGTTTCTTTCAAAAGAGGTCAGTGGAAAGTTAGGGATATAGTCTACCTGGTGTCTAATAGGAAAACAACAAAACAAAAAACTCAAACCTGCTGTTAAAACTCTGTCCCAATACAAAGCAATATATCTTCTCAGCAGTCTTCTTCTCAAAAAGGCCTTTGTAAGTACAGAATAGATTTTGGCTTTCCACACTGATGGAAAAAAGAAAAGTCAGAACTGAACCTCTCAGATTGCGCCAACCTGAGTCAGAATAGCAAAACAAAATTGATTCCTTGAGGGCTGCACAATGCAAGTAATTAGTAGATCAGGAAATTCATCATTTTGGAGCACAGCATACATAAATTGAACTAGACTAGAAATAAATTACCTCAAGAATGGCAAAGCTGCCACTCTAAACAACATTTGGATAAATGGATATAATGCTACAGAGCAGAGTCAGGTGCCTAGTGATTCCCAAATGATTAATATGCCTTCTCTTCTGTATGAAAACACAGGATATACAAGGCAAGAACACTCTTTTGAGTCACAGAAAGTTTGCTTCAGTTTGGAACTGAAGAACCTCTTTCCTCCTTCTTCACAAATGATACAAGTTCACCTTCAGTAGTACCTCAGCATCTCGTGGAAGTTTTGCCAGCAGAAGAGTGAGAAATGTCCAGCACTTGTTTTTATGTCGATGACGACTCTAAGGAGGGCACAGCCACAACTGTCACATTCATAAACCCATCATACATCATGCATATGACCCATCAACCATGCACACAGAGTGATAAGAGTTCATCAGGCAGTAAAAGTAAAATGCTCTGTTAAAAAAAAAACCAAAAAAATCTCATGACTTTACATCAAACTTTTCAGGAAGCAGAGCTGATATCCCAGGTCACAAAATAGCCACAATCAACTGACTTGTGTGAGTACTATCAAGCAGCACCATGAGCAGCCAGGCGATCTATCCTCACACAAGAAACGTTACCTCTTATGAGTATCTTGGACATCATGACCAGCCAAGGTGTTTGCCCATGTTGAAGCCAAAAGCAATAGCAGGATTCTCATGCTGATACTATTAAAAGCATATACATTATTAGTATAAACTAAATAACTATGCAGCTGTATTTAAATATAGAAACTATAAATAAACAAGACATATATGCACATGTAAATCTATACAGCCACACATACCACACACAAGCCAAGCTAACACACAAGCACCTCTTTCATTTCTACAATCACAAGATCAATAAACTGCTCTGCACAGCTTGGTACAGGGTGTAGCTCATCCACTGCCAAAATCTGCTGTTCCTGCACCTAACACCAGGCTGCAGGTTTTCCACAAGGGAATGTATTAAAAGTAATGCTAAGAATAACATGCCAAGGAAGCTGATAAATTTTAAAAGGGAGGCCAGACCAATAACCCCCTGAACTGTAGCAATTCCACTTAGTTTTTTAGCAACCAGATCCAAGTCTGGCCTGGGAAAGTTCAGTCAGTGCACACAAAGACAGCAAATAAGTGTGCACTTCACTTATGCATATCTTTGGTCTAATAAAACAGGGGGGAAAAAAGCTTCTGCCTTGGTCTTTCAAACATCAGAAGATAATTTTTAACTGAAGCAGAACAAAAACAACAGAGTTATAAGGCATCCATCCAATTGTATGGCTATCCTATAGCCATAAGCCAGCTAGAAATTGTTAAAGGAATTTTGCTGGAAGGCAGAGGGATTTACAATGCTCTTTGGAGACCAATTTTTTTTAAATAAGAAGGTCACAGTTTGGCATATTCAATAACAGACTGGATGTATGACCAGTAAACTTGCTGAACATCCATGAAGATACAATTAAACTATTCCCATAACTGTACCTAGATCAGGGTTGGCAACACAATAATAGATGTGAACAGAGCAAATGGGCATGTGGGAATAAAGGAAACTGGCCAGCCCAGGACACCTTTAGGGTGTGGGACCTTCCTTTGAAAGAAAACCATGCTGGACTGGCAGCAAACCACAAGAATCAGCAGCCAGAGGCTTTACTACCCATTGCAGGATTTCTGCAGATAAGAGCAGGGATGATGCACATCTCTCCACATTGCTTTGGTGCCACCACTGTGACCCAAGCCCTACAGAATGGGGTATTTCTTCCCAGGCCTGCCAGAAGGAGTTACAGCTTCCTGAGAGACCATCAGCACAGCCAGAAATGGGGCAACAGCTATGTAGGGCTGGTGTTTTCCCACAGCTGGCAATCTTTAAACACAGGCAGTGTCACTGGAATGCTACTAAAAACTGGGTGGGGAGGAGGATGAATTCAGCAAAAGAGTTTGCCCACTCCACAGAATTCATTACCTTTAATTAGTCATTACTCTTTCCCTCCACATCTTACTCAGAAAGGGAGATTATCTGAACAGCCCAGTGAAACTAGAAGGAAATAGGAGCTCCAACAAACCTGGAGAAGTAGGGAGCTCTACCAACAAAGAAGGACTAGTGTGACCCATTCCATACAGGCAATATGTGCATACATTGTGAAGCAGGATGGACAGCACAGGCTTCAGTCACAGCCACAGGCAAGGAGAGCTGAGTCACACAGCAGCTTTACCTTAGAAGTTTACACTTTACATCGCTTTTCCTATTTGTTTCAATAAGGTTAAACAAGAAAACAAAACAAAAAAATAAAACCTCAAACCCACAACAAAAACTAACAAGGATACAATTATTCCAGGATTTCCAGAATCTTCCAGATCCCAAACCACCACAGCTCATTTAGGCCACTCCCATCCAGGTACATGCCACATTAGAAATTAAATGTACTTAAAAATCAACAAGTTTTGGGGGAGCGTGTGTGTGGATGTGTGTGTGTTCAAAGAAAACAGAGACCCCAAAGGCTAAACTGGAAAGGTTGGGGCTCTCTCAGGTCAAGGTCTGAGTCCCTGTCAGTGCTCCCAGGGAAGTGCCAGCAGTATGCCTGGGGCTTCAACACAACTCCAAGATCATCCTTGAAAAGATCTCACTTTCTGAAAGCAGGTTTTCTCTCATTTCACTGAGGCAATTATATTTATCAGGTATCATGATATTTACCAACTAAATTAGGACTTCTCTTACTTTTCTTGGCCCTCTCCAAATACCAGCTGCATACCTCTCACCATGAGTGAATGCAGAGAGTCCTTTACAAGAGGGCTTCAGGCTGAAGGAGAAAACTTTCTTGTATACTCAAATCCACCATTACAGTACAGGTCTGGTCACTGTGAATTCTTCCACATTGGAATTCAAATACAAATTCAAGAAGCCAAACATACAGCTAACATGACAAAACACTGATGGTGAGGTAAGAGAGCTCCAGCAACAAGGGCGCCAGCATTCCCCTAAATTCCCCCACTCATCCCAATTAGGACAACAAATTCTTCAGAAAATCAAGACTTCCATTCTTCAAAACTCATAAATTCCCTTGAAAAGAACTTCTAAGAAATCACATACTTACATGTTTTGTTGAGTCATGGCACAACAGCTCCTGGGGCTCACAGACACAATTACAGAGCAGATTTCAGAAAAACCTGACCTTCCTCTCACCCAAAACTCCCCAGGACAGCTGTGTCTCTGCAAGTCGTTTTGAAGCACAGGCATTTCCACCTGGACTTAATCAGGCTCGTTAAGAGAACTTTGAACAAACTAATTTAATGAGATGGGGTTCTATTGGAACATCTTGGTCCCTGAGAACTGTCTATTTCATAAAAAGATTGACCATTTGCATTACAAAAGCTAAATGTACTAAGAAACTGTAGGACGTTGAATGCTTAAATTATTTTTTTAATGTTGGCTGCAGTATGAGAGGAAGGGGAAGTTGCATATAACGGTATTCACAAATTCTTTTTTTTTACTTTTCTCCCTGCAGCCAAGGCAACGTGCTGCAGTTTGTAGCTCACAAGGTGCTGTCCTTTGCTTCCAAAATGTTGGCACAATTATGACATATTTTCCTATATTATTGTAATCCTAACTGGCTGATTTTCACCCTCATTCTTTTTCCTTTTCTACTAGTAGTCCCGGATTTACAGAAAGTACATTCCCTATAATTTCAAGAAAACTTTTCCAAGGCAGTTAGCATTCGCTTTTCCATCTAGATAGCACTATCTGCTTGATCTCCTTGAATTCCACACAGCTTTAACAATTGCTCTTTCCAACGAGCTTTCAGAGCTGAAAGGTGACAACATTCCGTGTTACAAAGTGCTTTTGGAAGTGCTTAAGGCCAGGCTGGGTGGGGCACTGAGCAAAATGGTCCAGTGGAAGGTATCCCTGCCCCTGGCAGGGAGATTAGAACTACATGATCTTTAAGGACCCTTTCAATCCAAACTATTCTGTGATTATATGATTCCATGAAATAATTCTGTGTTCTGAAAAGCTTTGGTAACATGCATTATAAATCTGTAAATCTCATCTAAACTGCCCATGCTCACACCTATTAACAGTGAAACAATTTCTAAATTATCCCATTTTAATTTGATCTTACCAACATAAAAGTTCTTTATTAAACTACAAGGGACTGCTCCCCAGATCAGAATTTTAGTATACCCTAATACACCTATATACCACTGAACATTCGTTATATGTATCACTGTCTGTGGTACTCCATTTGCCTCTGAAAGCTGGTATTTACCCGTGGTTTGAAAGAAACCCTTTCCAAATCTTTCACGATTATTCTTGCAACAATAGGTTGTACAGCCCAGTCAGGCTGCACTTCTGTAGTTGCTTTAAGAATAAGGATTTCTTCCACCAAGTCCTACTTACACCTGCTCCCCAGGTGCTGAACTTTTGGGACATACTTGTTTCAGTCATAAGAACCCAATTCACAGTAGTCCCTGACTGTGTGTTCATATCTACTGTGGGACAGGAAATCAGAGAGAAACTTTTTAATGAGCTGCTGTCACCTTCTTCTATAGAGCTGGAGATTTCAGGTGAATCATCCCTGTCACTTTTTTTTTGTGATTGTTCATTTGTGAAAATCAAAGAGTTGCATTATTGGAGCTATTCACTGTGCTTTGTCCACAGTCATCATAAAACATCTGCAAATGAGACAGCCCTTAAGTAACAGCCTTACATTTTGGCTTGCCTTGTATTTGCAGATGGAGATAGACCCCCTAAAAAGAGCTGTTTATTACTTGCTTTGCAATGCTCTTGTAATGAACAGTTTACTCACAACTTTTGTGCTATGAATTCTAAATTCCATCTTGAATTTTATTTTTAAGACGTAAGTTACCATAAGAAACAGTTTGAGTAAACAGGAGAGGTCATGACTTGATGTTTAGATTGACAAAATCTGTGTACCATTTCCCAAGGACTCAGCTTTTCCAAGCTTCTGGGCTTCTCCTTCCTCAACATCATTTCCCCAGTCTCCCTATCCACAGATGCCCAAATGCTGAATAGCAAAACTGAAGTAAAATGTTGAGGTTCAGCTCTAGAAAGCTCAACACAGCTCACTGCACGAGGCTCTGCCTCCCCCTGTGCTGTGGATATAATTTGATAAATCCTGGGATTTCAAGTGCATGTGAAGAAATAGCCCCACAAAACATAACTTAGACTGAAGTTTCACAGGCATTTCAAGTCAATATAAAGTTGCTGATGGTGAAAGCAGAGTTCTGAGCCTCATGTAACTCACACACTCCTGCCCTCGATCCTGCTTTTGTTCCACAGCCATAAGGTGATGGGATGAGTCCAGATCAGAGCATTAATCTAGCAGAAAACAAATTCCTGTCTTTTTAGAGTTAGTGTTCATTTGGATTGGCAAACCACTGCATTCCTCATCTAATCTGACCTTTAGAAAAAGTATTTGTTAACTCTGAATTCATCTCCTAAGATTTATATTGTGCTATTCAGCACTCTTAACACAACAGCAGAACCAGCACTCTGGCTGGAACTCCCCCTGTCCATGCTACTGTGCCTGTTCTGCAACAGAGCCAAGTGGCATCCAGCACAAGGAGCAATTTGCCCTCATGCAGGTGCAGGCACAGGACAGGCATGAACTGACCCAGGGCTCTGCTGCCCAAGGAGATATCTGGGCATTCCCTTTGGCAGATGCCCACCCTTCCCACCATACTGCTGGACAGCAGCAAGGCATCAACCCAGCTCATGGACACTCCCAGGGCAGGCAGCTGGAGGGGCAAGAGTCCTCTTCTTCCTTCCCCATGCTCCCTCAGCCATGGGAAAAGTAAACCACCACCCAAAGGCATCAGCAAGAGTACAGACTCTATCAAGAAGAGGAAGACCAGTTTCAGATTTGATGGGTATTTAGGAGGTTCAAAACAGTACCTGTATGCCTCAGCCAGCCAGAGCGCTGAAATCACTGCCAGGGGTCAGAGCCACCCGCCATCCCCACCAACAAAGCCAGAATTTTAAAGCAATGAAAAATTAAGGTGAAAAATGTTCATCCACAGAAGACTCAGAAGGTTCCCATATACATATAAACACAAGAAAGCCTTAATAATGACAAAAGCCAGTTATTTCTGCTCCTCTACAATGAGGCAATGGTTTTCACAATGCTATTCAGCTCCCTCTGTGCACAGTACATGGAATCCTTCCCCAACATTTAGGTGCAGTTGAAGGCTAATCAAGATCTCATAAGTTACCAGGCCTCTTACTGTTATTGAATTTCCTTCCATTTCTTATCTTGAGTAGCTATTACGATTCCAGGTATTCAAGTGAACGTCATTCAGAAAAGATAAGGTAATAATCCATTGATATAAGACCCTCATTTTTAGATTTCAGCATATCCAACTCCCTGTTTATGTTATTAACAGTGGTAGAAAAAAGGAGTTTTGAATTACCTTGTATTTCCTTCTCAGATGGTGTACAGAATAGAAATTACTCAACAGATGTCATCTATCCCTCTTCAGCAAAAGAGAGGAGATTTGTCAGGGTAATTTTCCCTGGTTTCCTCAGGAATGCAAATTTTGCGGGGTTCACCCCAAAATGCCTCCATTAACACATCCATTACAGCCCTTTGAAAGGAGAGATGAAACGACTCATATCTGTTTGACTAAGCTTTGAAACAAAAGAATTCTTTTTAGAGACAAAGCCCTCTAGACCTTAAGGGAGGAATCTCATTCCTCCACCCTTCTATCCAATATTAAATTAATTTTGATAACAGGAATTAAGACCTATAAACCGATGTTCTTTAGTATATATGCTGCAAAACTTCCACAACCGGCTAAATCTATGCCAGCTGATAACAAGTGTTTCCTTTTAACACTGAGAACTTCTCAGAAGATGCTGTGCTTTGCCATACAACCATTACTTGATTTCCAGTAAACCAAACTATTCAGGGGTACAGTCACATTAATTAAGCTCTGTGTTGAAATGAGCCTTCCCTTAAATGTTAGTGTGTGTTCAAATGGCACAAGAAGTACTCAAAGTTTGTGTGAGTGATTTATAATCACCAATATAAAAACGCAGTTCCAACATGGGCACACCGAGAATTTCCCAAAGAACTGTGAGGAAACAATGTTTCTTCAAACAAAACCAATCTACACAGGAGGGATAAGCCAACCTAGCAGCTTGGTGGGGAGACACCTTGTCCTCCATCCCGCCACTCCTCCCTCTTTCCAGGATGTGGGGCTCTTCCTCCTCTTCCTCCTCCCTTGCACCAGCTCTGAAAATCATCAGTCCTGACTCACCCACTTCAATTCTACTCTAGGAGAAAACAATTTTTTTGTCCGCCTGGACATGCATCAACACCCAGGCAAATGTGGCAAGCACCAGAGCTGGCTGGGGGTGAGAGGATCTTTTGGTGGCAGCAGACAAGAGTACCCACCCTGGGCCATATGGTGTGAGCAGAGTGCCAGGATGCTCTCCCAGAGCAACCTGAGCTGGCTCAGGGAACAGGTCAGAAAGGGACAGGGAGGAACAGAGTGGAGAAACTGCTACATCACCTTGAGTAAGCAACTTTCATCCCAACGCTTCACTTCTTCAGCCAGATGAGCACTCAGGTCCCTGGCTGTGGTCATTCAGGATGCTCCTGCCCCACTCTGGACTGGTACCAACCAGCTGCACAGCTGGCAAAAGGGAAGAGGTAACTATTTCAGATACAATAAAGTGAGAAGCCCAGTACCTGAGTTTAAGCTAAAGGGTCATAAAATTTAAGTTTCAGTTTTCAGAGTCAATATGCTGCCAAGGTCTGTAGGCTCAGCAGGCAAAACCTGAAATGTCCCATCTTCCTGATGACAGAGCACTGCTGCCTGAAGCTCCTTCAAATAATATTCACACTCAAGGTCAGCAAGAGACAGACCACATAATTAAAAATACATAGTGGAAGTCCTTTAGCTTTAGTGCTATAGTAGCAAAAGAATAAAAGCATATTTTGGTCATAAATATACCTAAAATCTCAGGCCATCTTTGAAAACAAGGTTATCAAATGCACCCTTTCTTTGAGAAAATCAAAGCCGCACACCTAAAGATGGGATGGAGGCAGTAAATGGAAGGAGGGCAATAACTTCTTTTTCAAAGTAATGTAGAATCGCACTGGACATTTAAGTGATGGTCTGGAAAAGGGCTTACCCCCCAACCTGCATATTTAACCCCTGGTTTGCTGCATTCGGCATTCAGCATTACAGCTGAGAGAAGCCAGCACCCTATCAGCTCCACCTGTGGCCACCAGCTCCTCCCATGGTGACCTACCCCTGTCCACAGGTGACACAGACCTTGCTGTCTCTCCAGGCTCTACATCTGAAATGAAGGTAACCCTGGTGTACAGCAGAATCAGCTCATGCTTGAACCACGATGCACATGGCGAGGAGCAGCATCCCACTGCTCCAGTCCGCTTGGAATGTGTGCAGTGGTGTTCACCTCCACTGAACAAGAGTCACAGCACACCACTACACCTGACACAGGCAAACTGAGAAATGGCCCCAAGAAGCTGAGAGGATCAGATAGCAAAAATCAAAACTACTAATTCAATTCACTTGAAAATCCTCTAATCATACCAAGCCATTTAAAATCAATCCCTATTTTGAGACCTACCCCATTACATCTATTTCTACCAGTTTAAGACTTTGATACAATTTCTTTCAGCGTATAACCTAAAACAAGCATGCAAGCCTCAGTCCTAACCACTGAAAATCCCCATTTTCCAGATCTTTGAAGTCATTTTAAGTGCTCCAGCTATTAGATACATCACAACTCTGATGGGCAATAGCAGAAACCTTAGTTCCTTCTTACCCAAAGTTCTTGAAAAAGAAAAAACAGTTTCTTTTTTACACAGTATTTATCAATTTATTGCAATGTACTGGAAAGTTCTGAATGGACTGACCAGCTTTACACACTGCTGAATTTTGAAATGAAAGCAAGAGAACATTTGCTTAAGTCAACAACGTAAGTCACCAGTTTAAAGGTTAACACTTGATTGTGCAGCACAAGAAACAGATTCTTTATCTTCCCAGTTCAAGGACTCCCAGATATCTGAACAGCGGAACATTAACACTGCAATAGGCCAGGTTGCAGCACACTTTGGAGATACAAACGGAGCAGGGTGCAGCACAGAGGCCGCAGGGAGCACCTGGGCAGAGCAGCTCAGGCCCAGCTGTCCCCACACACTGGCATGCCAGCAGCCAGCTGGGAGACACCGCTGGGCCATCACCCATCTTGTCCTGGCAGCAACTTTTTAGCAGACAGAACACTGGCATCAACACCAGCATGGCTGCTATTCGTGTGGGTCAGCTGCTGTAAAACTTCCAGAGCTCCTCTTCCAGCCAGGAGACACCAAAGCCAAGCCCAGCACCATCACCAAGTTCCCATTCAACTAACAGAAAACCACAAGGAAGATGGAAGTACTACGCCAATGCAAGTACAGCTGTCCTAGATAAGGGAAATATGGAAATAAATAAGATCCATATCTACTGTGGCAAGAAGAAGGCAGGCTCAGGGGAATGGGTGGGTGAGTGAGAGAAGCAGAAACTGTACCTAGAAAGAAAATCGGAAATTATATGAGGCATACACTCTTAATTGATGCAGTTTTAGTGTGAAAATTAATCTCAAAATCCCAAAAGTGAGTTAAGACATCAGCTTTGACACCGGTCAAACCAATAGCCACTTTCCATGCCTCTGAAACACTGGCATGGGCCTGCTCATTGCAGCCAAAGCATCTGTACCAGGGATGCCTGGGGAAGGCATCAGAACTCAGTGCCACTGTGCAGACAGTGACAACAAGAAGTTTCGTCAGAAATTAGTCTGAGAATCAAAGGGAGCAATTCTGAGCCAGAATGTCAGTCTGGATCCATTAAAAAAATGTGATTGCTGTAGCTGGGCTGTGTTGTCATACATTGCTTACATTTGTTTTAATTTTAAACTAAGTGTCAGTCCAAGGTTTGTTGCACAAACATATGGCACTGGTATTACATTCTATCTTGTATTTATAGAAAGTGCTGTGGCAGGCCAGGCAGCACAGAGATGCTGTAATGTTAACATTAGTAGTATGACAAAAGAACAAAATTAAGCCAGTAGAAATTGTGACTTAAAAGTTTAAGGGACTGATTGGAATAGGGTGCCAAACTGTGGAGATATTAGCTAAAATTCTTCCATATTAATACTCACACAGTCCCCAGGCTGCCAAGTATTTAGTTATATAAATACAGCCTTGAAAAGGTAATTTGTTTAAAACCCAAGCCCTGAAAACTGATTAGCACATTTAAAGCTAGCCCGATTAACACAGATATGCCCTCAGCTGGATGATGGGAGCATTGAGGCAGAAGTCCGCATTCCTGTGAGTGAAGAGGAACAAAGCTTTTGGGACAAAGGGTAAACCCTAATTATGCCCTTTTATTACCCAAACTGCCATTTCCTCCTTACCCCGAACATGGCAGGAAGGTTAATGGCATATTCATACAGCCCCATAAGCGATGTGATTGATAAATGCCATTACTAGATTTTTCCACTCCAGCTGTTATACTAGAAACAGCAGAGGCTTGATTCTCTATCCTTTTAAAAATAAAATTTAAAAAAAAAAAAAAAAAGCAGGATACAGTACAGTGCTAACATTCCCGAACCTTCTGGAAGCGTTTATTAACTTTGGCCAGCGACCAGCAAGGGCTGCAGGAGCGGCCTGGAGTGGCAGTGCAAACTGGTTAATCTGTAGCTAGACATATCTGAGATTGGGGAGTGGTGGTGTTTAGCAAGAAATACTCCTGCCTGGCAGCCAGGGCTTCAGTATTTGGAAGGGTGACTGGGTGGTGTTGGTCTTTTTCGTCGTTTTTTTTTTTTTCAAAAAACTTTTATTGGGAGAACTACAAAACATTTACAGTACAAAGTTTACAGTCTCACATAATCTGTAGTGAACTGACTCCCGAAAAATATATTACAACTCAAGTTGACTTATCCTTTAGTTACATTCAAAACATACTTCTGTTAAAGTAGTCCAAAAGAGTACATAGTGCTCAATCTGTACCTATGTACAAACAAAACTAAGCTACTGCTCATTCATCCACCGTCCAGGAAAGTTTTGGAAAACCCCCAACTTTCTACATTAGGAAAAATAAAAAAAAATTATACAGGTTTTGGAATTCAATAAACAAGATATGTTCCTGTATTATAGAAAGTTTCAGATCCAAATATGGCCTCTGTTCTTAAAAAATAAGAGTGGCAAAATTTTGCTGTACTTAAAACCCATCCCTACATTCAAATTATCTCAAGCATTAGGAAAAATACTTATTTGGTTGAGAGATATTTAAGGCAAGCATGGACCCTCAAGAAGGCACTGTGAGACATAATACTGGGACCCCCAATTATTGCTACATACTTTGAGACTATATCACAGTGTGATTCGTGGAGTTAGGCAACAAAAATACTTTTTGGTTATTTTTAACAAGTCTGAATTAGATTTGCCACTTTGAAGTCTGATTGTTAAGTCAGTCTATTTTTTTCTTTTTTTTTCCTCTCATTTTTCAACTCGGACGGGCTACAACCATTTACATTCTAAAAAAACCCATAGAAATTCCGCAAACTACCTCCACAGCATCGAGACCGATTTCTATAAAGAAACCATGCAATCTTTCAGATTTACGTAAACAAAGAAAGAAATTAATGAAATAAATATTACATACCATCTCTTAAATTAAGAATTTTACTCATTTACAATAAAATAACCAAGTGAAGTTACAAAAAGGCATATATTACTGTGAAAAGAACACACTCCACATTTTGCCGATTAATAATGAAAATCATAATTTAAACATAATAAAAGAATATATATCTATTGCTTTTCATCATACCCGATAAATACAGTATGAACAAATTACCAATGTATACTTTTCACAAGATAATAAATAAGTTAAATAGTTTCATATTGAGTTGTGTGCAGTGACTCACTCATGCAATCAACTCAAACAGCTAAAAAAAATTAAAAAAAAAAAATCAGCAGTTATTCTCCAACAATTACAAACTAAACTCAGTTGAGTGCTTCCAAATAAAGCAACAACAAAAAATTGTTCTAAGCCAAACATCCACTAAGTGGTGGCAATGGAACCAATATTAAACTTTGGAATGAAGGTTTTAGCATTTGTTATAATAATAATATATAGATATATATAAAAAAGAAGGTTGTTATCAAGGCATATTCTTGGCAGGATGTTGGATTTTTTCTTTCCTAAAAAAAAAAGCTTATAGGTTTAGTATGTTCTGTGTTTTTATTTGAACTGGATTGAAAGACAAACTAGGTTGTAACTTTTTTTCTGTGTCTGTAGGATTAGAGGAGCTGGGCTGGTGGACCGACGCTCCCTGGATTGTTTGTTGCTTTCTGGTGCTGTCTTTTCTAATGCTGTTTGTTTTTTTTTTTTCGAACACAGATGGAATGGCTGCTGCTGGTGCGTATCATAACTTGTCTCCAAAAAACGACAACAAAAAAACCCCGAAACAAAAATCCCCTTCTTCCAAGGTCTCTCTATAAAAATAGTTTTGTTCAGTTCGTGTCATTTGCCCTTTTGCAAAATGCTTTGTTTCTCGTTTTGTTCAGCTCTCGATGTATAGATAGATATATAACAAAAATCAGAACCAAAAATAGAGAGGAAGGAGAGGTTTCGCTTTCTTCGCTGGGTAACTTACTTGCAGGGCCGCCGCGGGGCCCCCCCGGGCCGCTGCCCCGTCCTCCCTCAGTCGTCGGAGATGGAGAGGCGGCTGAAGATGGGCAGGCGGCGGCCCGAGTCCAGGCTGGGCGACTCGGAGCCGCTGAGGGAGCCGGAGCTGAGGGAGCCGCTCAGATAACTTTCCCGGTCGGAGAGCGAGTCCGGCGGGCTGGGCGGCGCGTCGAAAACGGGCGACTCGGAGAGGCGGCGGAGGGGCTGGAAGCTAAAGGGCGGCGAGGCGGGAGGCGGCGGGCAGGCCCCGCCGGGCGGCGGCGGCGGCTGCTGCTGGCAGCGGTAATAGGCGGCG
>VWYI01046525.1:0-17100 GCA_013399455.1 Anthoscopus minutus | reverse complement strand
GCGCTCGTCGGCGTTGTGGATGAAGTGGCAGCGCGGGCCGTAGGGGCAGAAGCCGATGGTGTGGAAGGTGCGGCAGAGCTCAGTCTTGTACTTGGGGTGGCGGGTAAGGCTGCGCAACTCGTGGAAGCCGTGGGCGAACTGGCACTTCTCGCCGTACTTGCAGGCACCGCTCTCCTCGAAGGGACGGCACAGCTCCGTCTTGTAGCGCGTCGAGTTGATGGGGGCCCCGCCGCCGCCGCCGGAGCCGCTCCCCTTGCCGGTCGCCTGCTGCTGCTGCTGAAGCTGCTGCATGAGGTGCTGACTACGCTCGCCGTTCTCGCTGAAAGAGCGGTCCCGGAACTTGTTCTCCTTGTTGAGCAGGGCCGTGGGGCTGCTGCTGCCGCCGCCTCCGCCGGAGCCCGTCTCCTTCAGATTGCCGAACGAGGATGAGGAGGAGGACGACGACGAGGAGGAGGATGTGGAAGAAGAGCTGGAGCCGGTAGGGCTAGGGAACTTGGAGCCGCCGGCCAGCGCCGTCAGGTTACTGGTCGAGTGCCGCCGCAGGAAGCCTGGCGCGAAGCTGGAGCTGGGAGGGGTCACCGGAGTCCCCACGGCTTTCTTGTCCAGCATGCTGCTGAGGTTGGTCAGGGACTTCTCCGTCTGCCGGGGCGAGGAGAGGGGAGGGGGTGGGGGAGACAGCGGGAGAGAGAGAGGGTGTTGCGGGTGACCGCCTGCCCACGGCCACGGCTCCCCACGCAGCACCGCCGCGGGAGTCGAGGCGGGGGTCGCACCGCCTCACCACCCCGCAAAGCGGGTCTGCCGATAGCGCCTGCGGGGCAGGACAGCTCAGGGGAGAAGCCCCCCCGCTAGCTCCGCTGCATTTGCAACTTTTTCTCAAAACTTCCTCCGGGCAGCGCAGCACGCGGGCAGGGGCTGCAGGGCGGCCCAGCTCTCCCGCGGCTGCAGGATAAGCCCACCCCGAAGGCGGCCGCCGGGAGACCACGGGGCGGCATTCCGGGGCTCGCAGCCTTGCATCAGCTGCTGTCCCCGGCCGGCTGTCAGGCNGGGGGCGGTGCCCTGCTCCGCCCGCCCCGCGCCGCCCGCCCGGCCCGCCCCGCTCGAGCCCGCCGGCCGGGCCGCCCCGAGTCTTACAGAGGGCGCTGGCAGCTGCAGCGGGTCAGCTTGTTGCGGAGAGCCTGTGCTAGAGTATGCCCCCGGTCCCGCCGAGCGGGGTGCGCCCGCAGCGCGGGCGGGACCAGGCGGGGAGAAGAGGAACCAAGCGAGGCAGTGCTCACGGCGCCCTACGGGGTTTGGCCCCTGTGGAGCGCACCTCTTCTCACCAAAGACCCGACACCCCCGCGCTGCCGCTGCCGCCGCCGCCGCCGCCGAGCGGAGGATGCGCAGGGCCACGGGAGAGGGGACACTTCTTCACCCCGCCCCGCTGAAAATAAACTTTTGCCACGTAATTGCTTGAAACAAAGGTCGGGACCGCGCTGCCCCGGTGTGGCNCTGCCGATAGCGCCTGCGGGGCAGGACAGCTCAGGGGAGAAGCCCCCCCGCTAGCTCCGCTGCATTTGCAACTTTTTCTCAAAACTTCCTCCGGGCAGCGCAGCACGCGGGCAGGGGCTGCAGGGCGGCCCAGCTCTCCCGCGGCTGCAGGATAAGCCCACCCCGAAGGCGGCCGCCGGGAGACCACGGGGCGGCATTCCGGGGCTCGCAGCCTTGCGTCAGCTGCTGTCCCCGGCCGGCTGTCAGGCCGTGAGCCGCCCGCAGAGCCCGGCCCGGCACGGGTCTCCCGCCCCGTCGCGCTGCCCTGGTAGCGGAGGCGAGGTGGCATTATCCTTGCACCGGCCTGGCTGATAAACGACCCCCACCTAACCTTGTCTGCATCTCCCTCCCGCGTCTCTCTTCCACTCTCGGCCCCTTCCCTCCTCATCCCCGCCAAGGTCCTGCGACCCATCNACAGCGGCAGACTGCGTCCCACCCGGCCAAACGCGCTCTTCCCTACCTTGCACAAGAAGTCAATGTCGTAGAAGGCAGATAAAAGTGTCGTCGACATTTCTAGATCCTGTAATGGTCGGATATACAGGAAGGACCGAAAGATCCCGCTCTCCTCGGAGGGTTTGGAAAAGCCACGACTAGATAGGAGAGGGCCGTCTGCTTGAGATCCGAAACGGTCCCGACTCCNTAGGGGCCAGTCCCTGCGGCAGGGCTCCCTCCCAGGACGGATCCGGCCGCTGGCCAGGGCGGGCCGGGAGCCGCCGTGCAAAACACCCCCGCCCCCTCCCCCCCGCTTCGATAAGGCCGCGCAAACACGACGTGGGAACAGCGGCTGCTCCTCTGCAACCCCGTCCCCTCCCGCTTTTGCTCAGCCCTGGGACAAATGGGAAAGAGTCGGACGGACGTGTAAACTTTTATGGCTGCTAAAGCCAGCAGAGGTGTTTGATCCTCTTCAGCTTACGAGCCGGGATGGCAGTCCCGCGTACTCCACGGGAGCAAACCCGACCACGTCAGCTGAAGCACGGCGCTGTGCAAACACATTTGCAAAGGAAAGAAACATCGGGCTGTGGGGCAGAGGTGTCGCTAAAGCCTCTCGCGCCAGGTTTCGCACTCTCCTCACGCTGCCCAGCGGCTCACGCACCCCTTTCTTTCCTGCCCTCGTTCTCCACACCTCCCACACCGCTGCGGAAAGGAGGCTGCAGGTGGGACCCTGCCGGGACCTGCCACCGCCCGTGAACCGTCACCCACGGCCGGAGGGGCCCGGAAACCCGGATCGAAATCTCCCGGGGAAAACGAAGAGCTGGGCGGCAGAAAGCCCAGACCTCGCTCCCTCCCGTGCCCCGGCAGTCCCCTGGGGCCCGTTCGCTGCCGGCGAGCACTGCTGGACTCGGCCGGGAGCCTCCTGGCCCCGCTCCCATTCCCGGCCCCTCCCGTGCCCGCGCGGCTGGCGGGGATGTGCCGCCCCCCAGCGGCCGCCGGCTCCTCCGCCCAGCGGTGCCGGGACACATTCCCTTCCCTGCTCCTTCCCTGCTCCTTCCCTTCCTCCCGCCCTGCCGAGGGGCGACAGCTCCCGTCCTGGCGACAGGCGCTGCCCTGCACACGGGGAGCCGCCGGAGCGTGCGGCTGCAGCCATAACGTGCATCGCTTCCCATAACCTTCTCCGGGGCCGGTCGGAGTCGCCTCTGCACTGACCCGAGTTCAAACTCTTCCTCCTCCCACACAACTCTGAGACGGAAACACCACCTCGGAGCTGATCCTGCCCGCCAGCCAACCGAGGTAACAGTTTACTGTGACAATCATGCACGGATCAATGTGTCAACGCCATTGGGAGGAATACTTTGATAAACTGACTTTGATCAAATACACGGCCGATAAGTGTTCTGGCATCTTTGCTAACTCCCTCCTGCAATAGCTGCTCGGGGTCTAAAGTTTCTTCATTGAGCAGTTACACAGTAACCCATCATCAGCACCGTGTGGTGAAATCTATGTGCGTTGATAGAATTCTTATTTGCTCTCCTATAAACTCAAGCAGGACGACAGAGGTTCCCGTTGCATCTTAAAACCACAATAAGGAAGACCGAAAACTTGAGCTGTTTGGTAATTGATTAACCAAGTCCTCAAGGCTTCACTACATTTTACAGTCACTGTGGGTCTATTAGCGTGCTGTCACCTCTCTGCATTTATCGATTTGCCAGTATCAAATACATATGCATAGGCATTTTAAATTCTACCCAGTTAAAGAAGAAGCAAATATTACTATATAGTCTTATGCTACCCACTGACATGAACAAGCTCAGAATTTTACAGTGATTTGGATACATACAAAGTTCTTTTTGTCACCTACTACAGAAGCTGTTGCTGCATCTAGTTCAGAAATTATAGGAAGATGTGGCAAAATCAGCACCTGTTAATTAGATATACAGGTCTTGATTATTTTTTTTAAGAGTGGCTTCTAGACACCATCTGGGCTAGTCTTTCCTCAGGACCTCAAACCAGATGCATACAAATTAATTTTTAGCCTAACTTGCAGCATGTCTTGTTAAGTTGGATAGCGGGCATTCTATGAAACACCGCTTCAGATTCCAACACTGCTCTTTTGCCCACTGAAGCCTCAAGTTTCACCATAAATTACTTCTTATGTAAGCAACCCTGAATCCTGGAACACTAGCAGAAATATTAAACTTTTACTCCTAAGTTTTGTTTGTTGGGGGTTTTTTAAGTGGTGACTTTGTGCAGTGTGTTCAGATGTCCTCTGGACCCAACTCAGCAGCTTAGCTCTATTTACAGCAGCGTCTATTTAAACTCAAGAAAGCAGCGACTGGCCATGGGGCGCCGCAGCGCCCAGCACTGCGAGCAGCACCGGCCCAAGCCTTACCGTGCCTGGGGGCCCATCCCGATCCCGGCACTCCGGGACCCGATCCCGTCCCGGAGGGAGCGCGCGCCCGGCCCGTGCGCGGCGGTGCTGCGGCGCCACCTGGCGGCCGCGTGGCGCACCAGGCTGAACTACTGCGGCGGGCCCGGCCGCGGGACAAGCGCTCGGGCGTTTCCTCGGCGTCACTGAGATTTAGGGCCAAACTGCGCTCGGACACCATCAGGTGAAGATGAAAGCAACCAGGCGTTTATAGGACACGTTCTTCTTCCAAGGACACCGAAATCTAAGCGTACAGGGCCGCACACTCGTGTTGTGGTGGGCCAAGCCACACTGCAGCCACATATCCAGTCACAGCCCTTGGATATGGGAAGGTAACACAACCTTTTCACATCAGTATTTATTTTTTATGTCTCATTTTCATATCGAAACCCAATTCCAGCTCACAGAAAAAACATTCAGTGTGCAGCAAGCTTTTTTGTGTTTTAGACACAGCAAAACCCTGAAGCACTCAGAACAGTCCCTAGAGCTGCCCCACCTGGTGAGAGCATCTCCCAAAAGCGAGGGCTAGAGCACAGAAACACCTCTGGTACGCTTCTGAGGGGCCTCACACTCCTCAGGACCTCACTTTCCAGGTCTGCTTGCAGAACAAGGTGTTTCAAGCAAAGATGAAACTGTTTTGTTTGCAATGGAACACCTGCTTCATTTTGAACACTGCAAGTCATCATTTTAGAGCCATTTCATGAAAGTAGTTTTTTGATTTAAAGGAGAAAAGAGGCATGCAGAAATCTAACTAATGCTGTTTCCATGTGCAAAACAAGGTTACTACCAAAGTGAAAATCCTTGTCTTCCTCCAGAGGAAAATGCAGTAAAATTTAAAATGTACTCTAAAAATGCCCATAAACAAAGAAGTCACCGTTTGTTTTTCTATAAGAAACACTTGAAGGTATTTTTAAAAGGCCACATTAATTTAATAATGAACATGCTACATCTTGAAAGGAGACCAAAAAAATAAACTTTTTCTTGGTATTAAGATACAGGAAGTAAAAATGTGGGACAAAACGTAACAGAACTACAGGTGGCCTGCACTTGGATGAATGGAAAATATTAGGTTTAGCTGCTTTATTTCCTACAGTAGCAATAATAAACAATGCTCAACTGAATCAAATTAGCAAATGTATTTAAAAGGAAAAGTCTCCCACTGCATGTCCCATAAAAAAAAATCAACAGACAATTAATCAGTACAAAATATGTAGTTCTAGCCTGAACATTGAAGGTACTGCAGGTTTCCCCAAGTCATCACAGCAATCCCTGATTCCTTGAACATTGCTGGAATTCAGTCTCCTTGCCCATCCACTAATGCGTGGATCCCTAATCCCTGAGGATGAAGTTTTAGTAACTTACTTTTCCAGATTTTCATTTTTGCATGTGTCATCAGGCTTCAGCATATTTAGTATTTTAAGACAAATTGATATTCTCCCCTTTTGAATAGCCAATCTCGTGAATTCTGGAGTTCTGGAAAACTCTGGAACCAGAGGTAGAGCTTCAACAAGGTGTTCAATGCACTGGGCTTGGTCCAGTGCTATTCTTGACAAACGATTAAGTTCCCCATGATCTGGTAAGGTGAGATGAGTCACTGATATAAGACGTAAAAGGTGCTTACTAAGTTGTCTCACATGAGTCAGCTTCTCTGCCCAAAAGTTCACTTCCCCTTTTTCAAACAGGGAATCATCTTCTTCCTTAACAAAAAGAAAACCAGCAGTGATTAGAAAATTACTTGTGGTTTGATAACAACGAGGAAATCATAAAAGAAAGGAAAAAGGATATATAGAGAAATGACAACAAAGGCTGTCATAGAACAGCTTTTTATATTAGAAAAACAAGGTAAACATTCATACGCCTTTTTTTAACTGTTTGGGAAAATACAGTAAAAAGGTTCCTGTTTTGTCAAAGAAATTTTACCTTCAAAGATCAGGCAGTTATGGCACAAGTCTTGGGAAATAGTGGCAGTAAATAGTAGCCCTAATCCTTAACATGTGCTTGCCTCCCCCTGTGAAACAGTATTATATTTCACAAAGACCTCTGTAAGCAATATGGTAATTTTCTCTGTGATGGAGCTTTTTCACTGGATTAAATGAAAATTGTATCAGTCAGTGAAACATCAGAAATGCACACCTAAACTACAGGCTTAAGGAAAGATTCATGATTTATTTCATGGGTCATATTAATTGCCAACAAACTTCTCAAGGATGTAGCTGCTCCTGCTCCTTCCAGTTTACCTTCCAGCATTATTTTGACCTTTACAGTCTTTTCAAGACAAAAAGAAGAAAGTGTATTATATTGTAATAGCTTTTACAGAACCAGTGCAGCAAAGCTCATCTTTACAGAAATAACCCTGAAGTCAATGACTGATGTAAGCAAGGCTGTTTCATGTGTTCTGCAGAACCAGTCACACAGATGATAGCATAAAGTTACCAAATATTCAAATGCTGTCTCTGGGAAAGCCAGCATTGGTAGAACACTGGTCTTGAATACCCAGATGTGCCTGGCAACCCCAACAACAGTTTAAATTCAAAGGAAGCCATCACCTGCAATAATACTGAATGTAATTACATTGCAGCCTCAAAATGTTTCAGTCAAAAATGTTTCAGCCTTGTGAAATAACTCTTGATTTATTTCAATGTTTGCTTATTGATCTATTTCATTTTGTGCTGGTATTACCAAGAAACAGACATAAAAATATTTTAATTTTAAATAATATCCATGTTAATTTTTTCAAATACAGTAAATCAGTTAGTAAGTACTGCAGTAGCAATTACCAGGTTTCATCAGATGAGACATTTCATTCTATTCCTACCACAAGACTGCAGAACTACAGTGCTTCTAACATGCTATAGCAACTACTTGTTAAAATTACCAGTGCAGAAGTCTCCCCATCTCTTTGTATGTTGCTGTCTTCCAAAAGCCACTCCAGCAGGATTGGGACACCAGCATGGATCTCCCCCCACTGCTGGAGCAGCTCACACACTCTCCCAAAGGCTAAATCCAAGGCCATTGAAGCATTCACTATCCTAAATGCAAACTCTGTTGAGAGAAAATACGTGTAAGAATACAGAGCAAGACCACAAACATTTTCAAATAAAATCAGCACAAAATGATTTCTCAAAAACAGATGCCGAACATACATGAACACATGTGGAATGAAAAATTATACTGCAAATAAATTAGATGGATGTTTAGTTCTGTGCCACTTGGGATCTTCTCTCCATTCCAGAATAATACATGAACCAATTGAAAATGCTGATGCTTATTTTTTTTTTCTCCTGCCATGTAATGACATTTATTAATCTGGATTTAAATATACAGGTATGTCTGTTAGAAACATCTCCAGACAGTCCCGTCACTATTACATGGTGACTATTTTTGCCAAACAACAGCTATGCCTTCGATCTCATGTAACATTTTCACTGGAACTCAAAACCTACAACACATGATATGTTTTTAAAGGGCTGGGATATAAAATGAGTAATTATTTGGTGTGTAATCTCTTTATATATATAAGATATAAATATACACACACATACACACATGTTACAGAGATCAGGTATGAAGACAGGCTAATAAAAGATGTTTGAGAAGGGAAAGGCAGACACTGTTTATGACGACCTCATCACAGAGCTGTAGTTATACATGTTTTGGCATCATGCCAGAGCTGTACACAAAGCTATCATCCACGTAGTATTTCTTCCTTGAACTTCCTCACTGCTGTCTTTTGGGGAGATGCTTATTTAACTCTCTGGATCGTAGGGCTGCCTTTATAACAGAGTATATAAAAATGCCACAAGTCCTGTGTGTCCACAGGTTGGAGTTTCTCCACTTATAACTTTAATGCAGTTTTATTTTTCTTTTTAAAAGGGATGCAGGAAGAGGACCGGAAGAGAAGAGCTAGCAAACAAGCCTCTCTAAAATCCCTATTACTGTAAATAGGATTTTGGCAAAATTAATCCATGTCCATAGTCACCAGTAAATTGAAGAATGTTCACTGAAAGGTCTAAGTAGTAGTACATAAGGACATGCCATTCTTGAAGGCTGTAATTTGGGAGCAGAGAACCGAGCAGAGTCAGCATTATTTGGTAAGAATCCACACAGATATGGAAGGCACACCTTTACTTCTTGTGTGTGACTGTATTTAAGCATTTCTCCTGAACAACCATCTACATGGAAGAGGCACAGCAGTGCAGCCAAGACTTCTCCCTCACAACCCTATTATGAGCTGGAGAATGGACCCCTGTGCTGTAAGCCCTCCTGAGACCTCAGGCCAGTTGCAGGTTTTGTGGGATACACTGGCACAGCAGAGAAACTCACATTAAAACATCAGGATTAGGCAAATACACATGCCAAGGAATAAGGAAACATCTAAGGGCATAACAGACCAATGGAAAGATGAGTACATGCACTTGACAGACCAGGCAATGTACCAAGGACATTGGGGAGAATGAATTAGTATTTGAGATGATGAGGACAAAGGACCATAAGAAGGAAGGGAGTGAAGGAGAAAGAACAGATGGTCTCTTCTTTATCTTGGAGTTAGATGAGGGTAAATAGAAATCTCCTTGAACAAGTAACAGGAAGGCAGGCAGTCAATCTCTTCATGACACTAATAATGTTACATACACAATTTGTCTCTGCTAGATAGTAAAATCAAATGTTCAAATCTGTTTTCTTCATGTCAGGAATTACCACATTATCAGGACACCCCTGAGCTGCTTCCATGGAGGGAGTGCTTGAGACGTGGTGTAGTGCAACATTTCCATCCCATTTATTTTAGATATCAGGGTTTTTAGGTCCTGTTTTTATTGACATTCCTTTCCATGAATTGGTTGGGGTTTTTATTTTTCTGGTGCGGGGTGTGTGATTTCTTGGTGTTTGTTTGTTTTGTTTTAAAAATCTCCTTGCTTTCCCTGTTGCTGTGCCCCATTTAATACTAGTCTGATACTCTAAAAATAATGGATACAATGATTGTCTTCTTTGTTTTGGTTTGCTCAGGCTTAGGTAGGAAACACTTTCATTCAAGTGCCATAGGGATCTCAGAAATACGAGCAATCTTCAGAGCTAAAAGAACAGAGATTAAAATGGAGTGTGGTGTTCTGAGCCCAAAACAAATATCCTAGTTATGAATGCTTACAAAATGCAATGTTTGAAACTCAGCTCATTTGAATTCTGATGATGTTTTTGAGTTTTATGATGATTGCTGAAAGTCTACGATTGTAAGTATTTATAATAAGGCCTCTTCCTTATATCAGTTTATTTGTACTTGAATATTTAGCAAATTAGGTGATGCTGGAAGCTAAAAGGCAAACATGGTACTTCCCCTTGCTGAGCTAGCTGTTGCTTTGGAGGACCAATTACCGATAGCACTGCCAATTCTGGAGCCTTTTTAACATTTAGTCTCCTTAAGTAAAAATATATACAGTGATGCTCTCTTTGTGAATGAGAATGCTGAACTGCTGAGAAATGCATCAAGAAATAGATTGGGGCCTCTAATTGTGGTATTATGTGACCATGCTGAAAACTACCAAGAGGTAGCAAAACAAGTAATGCTGAGGTACTGCTTAGACTAAACTTGCTTGCTAGCAGTTTTTCAACAGCATGACACAGAAGAAAAGGCAGTTTTGTGGTCACAAGTTACAGCAGTCTTGTAAAGAATTCTACAAGTTGCAACAAAGGAAATGGAGAGTCTTTTCTTTTTGCTGTGGTTTTTTTTTCAAACTAAAAAAGAGAAAAAAATACAGGGACAACATGCAAAGGATGTGTAGCACTCAGGAAAAACATGAAGATCCTGAACACACTGACCACCTTTCTGTGAATTGCAGATGACATTTAATTGATCAGCTTAACTTGCGTGTCAGTACTGGTGCTGAGACCAGAGAGCAACAAAGCCACATCGCTTTGATAATACTAAAACTTAGGGTTCCAAAAATCTGGGTAAGAGCCTGCTAAACTCGCAAGGGCTTTGTGTCAGAGAAGCTAGCACAGCAGCATCTTGGTACTTCAGGTGTTCACAGAGACTCGACAACATACCAATGTCTGGCAGATGAAGAATTTTCACTTCTACCCACTCATTCTATCCCACTCCTGCAGAATATCAGGAATGGCTCCATGATTTCTGAAATGCTTCCTCAGCTGCTGTTACTATCAGTCCACCCTGATATTAGTTGACTTTGATACCAGTTTACACAAATTTGATGCTAGAATAGTTCACTATTAGATTTGTGGACTGTCAATGCCACAAGGATAATGAAGAGATAGCATATATCCAGAAGAAGTATATTAACTCTTCTAAGCTTGGAGTGCTGAAGTAATGCAAATGGGTAACAGCAGGCAAAGTTATTGATTTAATAGGTAAAAAACACTTTCACAGGAGGAAAGTGTTCTATTGTTTTGATGACTCCCAGCTCTAAAAGTAACCTCCAGGGATGCTCTAAGCATGCACAGAATCTTTGAAGATACCCACAAAAGATGTGTGTCTTCTCAAAGGAGATGTACGGTCTTCACTGTTTACAAGAAGTGCTGTTCACATCATCTGCCTGCAAAGCCAGAGCTGATTTTCAAGAAGCCACATATTACACATGATGCTGTGTTCATGACTCATGCTATGACTTCAGAGAGTGCAAAATGCACTCTGAGCAAAATGCAAGTTCACCAGGGGCAAAAAGGGCAGGTGGCTCCCCTTTCACCACAGCCCCCCAGGCCCCTGATGCTTACCTGGGAGCCAGCTCGGGTACTCTGCTGATCACCTAGTAAATTAAGGCTCCGAAGAGCACAACAGTCATTTGGCATGCAGCTCTGGTGTGTGGGCTCTTCTGCTTGGCTGGCAAGCTGAGCTGGTTATCCTGCAGTCAGAATTGGCATAGCTGGGGGCTGGGGAAGGGAAGATCACAGGACAGCAGGAGGAAGGAAAGAAGCCAAAGGGAGAGTAAGACCTCCCCGTTCAGCAAGCTGTTAGCCCAGGTCAGCTATCATCCCAAATGTCCCCATCAGAGCCTTGCACACAAAATGCTGAGATTATTTAAATGACTGAGTGTTAATAGCCTTTTGTAATCTAACTATTTAAAGTAACTAAATTAAGAAAAATTCAAATAGCCAGAGCTCACAGCTGATTACTGCCAGAGGAACCAAACCTGCAAAAACCAAACCTGAAGATGCAGCTAGTGCTGTAAACTGAAAGTACAGCAAAGCTCCTTCCACAGAGGTTCTACAGACTACCAAAACCGTGTTAAAAATATGAGCTTTTTAAATTTGAAGATGTGCGTATGTTCCAACATGCAAAACCATCATGAGCTAGATAAGTATCTTACTAAATAAGAGCCACTACAGGGGTTGAAATACCAAAAAATTCTTTACTAATTAAAACAAGTAGCTACAAGCAGAATAGTTAATACTACTCATCAAAATGAAAAATAAAGATAAGAATCAGGTACTACATACTTTTTTCATTTTGAGGAATTGAATTTTCATAAAGGGAAAGGGGTTAAGTACTGCAGTGTTTTAGTCTTTGTGAATGTGCCCACATAAAAATTAGACCTCCCACATACACATTCATATAGTCCAAAAGCTTTGATCATGCAAGATGTAAATATTTCTTCTAGTCACCTATTACATGTCCTCCAACTATACAACTGTTCTCTGTTAAAGCCTTGGTGATATTATGGGGAACTGAAAGGATGTATTAAGAGCATATACACAGATTTTAAGGACAACCATGATAAAATATAGGCAAAGAGAAAAGCAGAACATATTCCTTGCCTAAAAAAATATTTTGTAATTTTTACACTGCATATTGTTAACTGAAGTTTATTCTAGATCAAAAAGCAACACAAATTTTGTAAAATATACTGTGCTCATAACAAACAGAAAGTGAAATGAATCTGCAAGGAAGCTTCATGTAACAGCTAAGAGAGAAAATCTCACAAAGAACACTGTACCAACAGTAGAGACGTTTTCAAGTAAAATATATAGGGTAAGTTGTCCAACTGAAATTACAGAAAGTATTTTAGGTAGACCATTACCATCTGAACTGGTAAAATATTTTTTACTTGCTTGCATGAAGTGCTGCCCATCAAGTTATAAATATTAATACATCACTATCAGCATGGTACCTCTTAACACCCTGGTGAAAAAAGGTAGTATTCTTACTTCAGAGGCAAGCATGGACATTTAAAGCAATAAAGATCACTGAATGATTGCCTGGCAAAACTAGGGATTTATCTCATGTTTTCTGATACATCACTGTAAAAGATGACGAGTATCAAGCAAGGTATCAGGTTCTCATCCAAATGATGGCAGATTCAGCATCATGGTCACTAATACCTGTAATATTAGATTTGCAAGTGGAAAATTTCATCTAATCACTAATCACTTCTTTGTTGTATTAAAGACAGTCCTCCTTTTGGTGTTCAGTAATAATCATGCTTGTTCTATTGTCAGCATATTAAATATAAGAGAGCTGGGTGAGGCAGTGCTGCAGATGTATTTTTTTACTTAAAATGCTGTGTTTATGTATGTCTAGACTTCATCAAATTTAAAAGGCCTTCAAATTTAAAAAAGAAAAAATCCCATTTGCCCAACCCAAGAGTTAAAAGAGCTGGTAAATAAACTGAGGCTAGAAAATGCACTTCCTATGTTGAAATGTTCTCCTTTGAGGTAGGCAGGAATTGTGCAACTCCAGAGCAAGACAAAGCATAGGTGGAATGTGCAGGGCAGAATAAAAGAAAGTAAAGGGGTGTTCATAACCACCCAGTCTCCACAATAATGTTAGAGTGCTATCACCCTTCTGGGCATTAGGACTAAAAGACAACAACTGAGAAACAAAACAAAAGAAAAAAAAACCCCACAAAACAACAACAACAAAACAAAAAAAAAAGAACAACCAAGAAACCAACCAACTAACCAAAAAAAACCCCCCAAAAACCCCAAAGAAAATGAAGAAAGAAAGAAAATGCTAATTGTTGCATCTGGAAGGTTGGCAGATGCAATGGCACTGTGTCAATATAAGGGTCTTGCAATGGCACTGTGTCAATATAAGTTACAAACATCAAACTTTCCACTTTTTAAAATGATCATTTATGTAAAATCTAATATATAAGCAGATTCCTCTTCACAGTGTTTCATAAAATCAAAGGCAATTAGATCATTTCTATCCTCTTGAGAAATATCATTTCCTAGATGACATACAACTGCTTCATATGTTTTCCATTTCCCTGCCTAAGTCTTTTTTTATAGCCGTGCTTTTTCAGGATGGCTTTAAAAAAAGGCCCTTCCTGACATCACGCAACATGATGTCAAAACACAACACCATTACAAAACAAACTAATCAAAACTAATTTCTTAATAGTTGCAGTCACTGAGTAGAATGGCGGTGATGCTGCTCTCAGCTTTGACTTTGATTATAAACAGATCTGAGTTAATAACATGTCTGATTAGCATGGAAACTTACAGCTCAGGACTGAACAGAAGATTAAAAGTCCCTTCTTGAGCAAAAGAGCACACACATATTCATCATCTTTTCAAGCCCTTTTTTGGAATGTGAACCAAACAGTACTTTTCAACTCAGTAACTACAATATTTTTCCTTTTTAAATATATATGTATGTATACATAATATTTTCCCATGTGAGCCATGCTCCTGTACATGAAGAGTTTTATTACAAAACAAGCACAGCTCACAGATCTGTCAGAGGAAATGAGCATTTGAACTTTAATTCTTACATTACCCCTTTTGCAGAGCCTGCTCTCTCGAAGCCGTGTTCTAATTTAGACAGCAAAAAGACAGTATCCACTGCTTAAACCCACAGAACTTATGCTTTTCTTTTTTAAAAGGTAAAAATATTATTCAGCTCACTTTTAAAACACTGCCAATGTGAACATATATTTTTTTAACTCGAATTATGTATTCATTGGAAAAAATGAAGGTAAATATGGTTTCAAAACTAGTATTAAAGACTAGAATTAAATGTATAACTGAAGACTCTTGTTACTGTCATCTACCAACTATAAAGAAGTTTTTGCTTAGCACTGACAAAGGTTACTGAATGTGAATGAGCTGTATGTTACAGCTCTCCTGTAGGAACACAGGAGACACATTTACTTCTCTATCATAGATGGAATTTTAGAGTGACATTTGGAGAATGATGGTAAGAGGCTTATTTTTTAAAGGATAAAGGAATAAGGAAAGAATGGGTAATGAGTACAAAAAACTACCAAAAAATTCTCCCTGCAATACCTGTAAACTCATATAATTTGGGCAGAAAAAAAAACCAAAACCAAAACAAACCTAAACAAAACAAAACAAACCCACTATTTTAAAATCAGCAATAGAAAGGCAAACTTTCTTTTATTCCCATGGAGCCACAACCATGAGCATCACAGCCTGCATGAGGAGCCTATCAAGATTGGTAAGATGCTGTACTGTTTACTCACTCACAATTAAAATGCTGGTAAGAAAAAACCACATTTAATAGATTATTCACATGAACACTGTTTAACATTTACCACTTCCAGACTCCAGCACTGAGCACATAAAATAATTTTTCATGTATTCTTTCTTAAGTTTTCAAGCATGACCTTTACATAACAGTGCCACTGAGTAATTGATAGAGCTAAACGAAGCAGTGTCAGTAAATAATCAGTAGCCAGTCTTTGGTGGATGAGCTGGTTCTAATTCAGCCCATTCACTTTCAACTTTAATTAGTGGCATTGTATTCTAGAAAGCAAACAGTTCCTTCATTCATGTGATGATCTAACATTGTATAAGAGGGCTGACAACAACTTGTAAGGTGTTGACATAAATTTGGGAATACAAAGGAAAAAAATCACAGTGATTACACATTTTCTATATAATATAATTCTTCAAAAAGAACATGAAGTTCCCCCTGCAGAAGCCACTGATTTTAACTAGTTCCAGGCACATTAGTAAATCTTGCTAAGAAAATTTTAAGTCTCAATGCAAAAGTTCTCTCTCCTTCTTTAATTAAGCCAATTCATGTGAATTATTAAGTGTATCTTGGTGAATTTTTTGCAAGACACAAAAACAAGCTTAAAAATGCTGTTTATTTCTACATGAGTACTGATACAACACTAAACTTTTTTTGTGCTATAACCCTCACTCTAGATGTAAGCTTGACTCAGCTGATGAAAACTGCTAAGGAAACTCTACACTTTGGAATTACTGGAATTTAGAGTAATTTTAGATGACTAAAAATGTTTTGGTTTTCAAGGCCTCCTAGGTTACAATATGTTTTGATCTTGTTCTATACTTTCTCCTAAATGTTAGTTTATATTGGTATTTCTCATCCTTATTCCAGCAGCTCTCTCTAAAGGGTGGAACAAGGCAGATGTGCAGATTCCTGCAAACTGGCTGTTGAGCACATCTGAGTAGAGAAGACACCCGCTAACTTACTACAACACTTCTGATTCAAGTGTATGTGTGACTTGCTGAAGGAAGGTATTTCTGAGCAGAAAAGGAAAAATCCCAGCTTGGAAACACCACTCTTTCCATCACTTCTGACACCTTTTATAAAATGTTATGTGACACCATTTTTAGAATGGTTTGTATTTAATTTTAATCTTTGTTTCATATTACTTGTTAAAAGAGGGTGACATTCAAAAAGAAGTGTCCATAAAATTGCTCTTACAGAAAGTGCTGTAAATCTTTTGTATAATAATTTATGTCAAAAATGTTCATAATACAGTCTCAGCTTCCTTAATGGCCAATTTTCTAAACCCATTTCCTCACCATGTAAGAGAATACACCTAAAGAGCAAAACCCCACAGAAACCATTCACTATATGAATGCCAGATGAAAAAAAAGCCCAACCACCCTTACATGAAAAGGTCCCAATACAGTCCAGATTGTCTGTTCTTATTCAGATGTCATCTAAGGGATGAAATACATGTAAAGAACAGCTCACATTATTTTTATCTTTTTGCTGATATATGGACACAGATACACAATGCTATGAAAATACAACTAAATTTGCAAACGCTCTGTAATGTGAGAAGCTACCAGGACCACAAAACATTCATGCTACAGGTGCTAAGTACAAAAGCCCAAGAGAATTTTCTTGCTTTTTTTCTGTCAAGATCAAAACATCTTCCAATACCTACCTGCAAACTGTTTTCAATGCAGAATAGAGGGATCTGCTGAAAGTTCTCTGACACTCCAACAAAAAAAAAGTCAGATGTACTATTGAGCTGCAGTCATAAAGACAGGCAGGTGCTGTTTATCCTATTCAACAATGTAGTGATTACAGGTCACTTAGGGGCAGTGATCTAAGGAGAACTCAGGGGCAGTTCCCCTGCAGGTGTGTAACAGGTAAACAGTCCCAAGTCCCAATCCTGAACGGAAAATACCTGTCTCCAAAGGCTTTTTCAAGAGCATTTTCATTCCATGAGACAACCACTGGCTCTTTTCAATAGGAAGATAATGCACCAGTGATTTCACTTGAGACAAAATTGTTTTTTGCCCTTTCTTTAAGAAATACTCTAAAATGAGATTCCACACACATATTCCTCACTCTACTACCAAAAGTTTTGATTCACATTAAAGACCTGCTGATCCTAACCACCCTATTGTGACTGAGCCATTTCTAGAATCAGGACTCTATGTTTCTTCCCATCATGATGTTTACATTAAAGAAATCCTAAGGAGTGATTCACACCCTTTTACCTTCACACATTGTTTGCCATCTAGGT
>VWYI01046522.1:15825-88340 GCA_013399455.1 Anthoscopus minutus | reverse complement strand
AAAAAAAAAACCAAAAAAAAAACCCACCACGTAACCCCCAACACCACGGCAGCGAGTTGGATGGTCTTTAAGGTCACTTCCAACCCCACCCATTCTGGGATACTGTGACTGTGATGAAAGGCTCTCTGCAGGCTCATTGCTCTGTATGTGCTGACAGTGAGGGAAACTTTAAGGACAAGTTTAGATTAAATAGCTAATTCTTAAGTGGTGCAAATTAGGTAAAAAATAATCCCACCTTGTGATGCTTGACTAGTTCAAGGCTCAGATGAACTTTCCTGAGTAGGCTGTATGATCTTTAGATTCTCTTCTGTCACTAACACAGTGCAAAGCGGCAGCACCCAGGGAAAGATGGAGCCCTTTGGCAAAGTTCAAAGGACAGAGTTGAATAAAACTTGTGTATTTCCAAGGCTCAGCTCTTCTCAGCAGATTTTTGAACCTTAAACACCAAGATCAATTTGAAATTAAGAAACCCCAAAATAACATGTTCATTTTAATTCACAGTATGTCCTTGACTGTTCTTCTCCCCACAGGGATATGTGTTGATTTTGACTGATGTCCACAACAAACACTAAAGGAGAAGAGAGACCACTTGTTAAGCATGAACTTCAAATCAATTCACTAATGTGACTCTACAGACTAAGCACCATCCAGTTGTGCTGAAATGTTTAACTTGAGCTGAAATGTTTAACTTGAGTTCTGACAACCCTCATCCTGGTTCGAGGCAAGAGGGGGTGCTGGCATGGAATGGTTAGCCTGTATAATGAGGGTAACAAGGGAGAACATTTAACACATGCTTGACATTTATTTATTCTATAGTTTAACTGATACAAACATGTTTTTAAGATTAATGACTCTCTCAAAATACAATTTTGTCTATACACTTCCAGAAGGATGCTGCAATCTTTTAAAATTAGGGAAAATACATTGTCAAAATGCTGCTAGGGCAGATACAGCTGCTAATACGTTTCAACTGTAACACTTCCCTTCTGCACTCCATGCATGAAGCAGAGTGAGTCCTCTCCAGAACTGTGGAACTGTCAGACTGGGAACTGTCCCAGTTACAATGGGAACTAAAATCTTTGCAATATCTTAACATAAATCTTAAGATGCAGGAAGTACTACTCTCCATCTCTCCCTGTGACTCTTCAAATCCTTGTGCCTGTCATGTGCTCTGTTTAGTGCTGTTTAGCCAGGTTAGATACATTTAACTCCTTCAGCATTTCTGGGTAAGTCCTCTAAATCTAATTCTCTGACATCTTTGTCTGAATTGAAGGTTAGATAAGTTTCTTACTTTGTTTGGGTATGTTATCTTATCCTCCTTTCTCATCCTTTTTTTCCAGTGCTTTATTAGTGTGCAAATCCAAACACAGCTCTGCAGAGGGCCATGCCTACCTTGCAATGCATAGGTGCTTGTGCTTTGGTCAAACCTGGACGGGAAGCTGGCTCTGGCCTCCTAAACAGCTGTGTCCTTCATGCTGAGAAACGCGGCCAGCGATGGGTGCAGGCAGATTTTTCCTGTTTGGAGCTGAGCGAGCTCATCTCACCAGCTGCAGGGCGGTATCTAAACACCCCACGGGCCAGAGGTACTCTGCCCCGGGGGTCAGCATGCAAAGACAGTCGAAAATCATACTTGGGGTCTTTCCACACAAAGAAGCCCAGAAGCCGTAAGTGGTGTGAGGGTGGAGGCAGCCAGGTACAACCCAGCCCCCTGCGCTCCCTCCCGCACCCCCGGCCCGCGGGTACAGGGCGCCTGCCGCGGGCTACCCCAGCATCGTGGGAGACGGGTCTGGCGTGGGCTTCGCTGGGGGCGGGCCAGCCCTCGGCACGGCTGAGGGACGGGCGGACGGACGACGCAGCAGGGGGCAGGACTCAGGGAGGAGGTTTGAGCCTCCGCGGCTCCTGTCCGCTGCTGCCGCGGGCTCGCGTCAGTTCCTGGCGCCGGCCGGCGCTACCATCGGGATCCGCCGACCGGGAGCGCCGCCGCCATGAGCCGCAGCTACAATGATGAACTGCAGTACCTGGACAAGATCGACAAGAACTGCTGGCGGATCAAGAAGGGCTTCGTGCCGAACATGCGTGTGCGTGGGAGGCGGCCTGGGTGCCCGGGGCGGGGGTCGGGGGAAGGGGCGCGGAGTCGGGGTCTGGGCGGCCTGGGCGGCTGACGGCTCTCCCCGCAGGTGGAGGGCGTTTTCTACGTTAACGACCCGCTGGAGAAGCTGATGTTCGAGGAGCTGCGCAATGCCTGCCGCGGCGGAGGTGGGTCTTGCGGGGAGCGGACCCCCTAACCCGGGGGGTGACAAAGAATCAGTCGTTTTGAAAAAGACCTCTGAGATCATCGAGTCCAGCCTGTGACCGAACGCTACCATGCCAGCTAGAGCATGGCACCGTGTGCCACGTCCATCCTTTCCCTGAAGGGGTGCTTCCAGGGACGGTGACTCCACCACCTACCTCCCTAGGCAGCCCATTCCGATGTGTAATCACCCTTTCCGTGATTTGCAGAAATTCCTCCTAATGTCCAACCTAAACCTCTCCTGGTACAACTTAAGGCCGTTCTCTTGTCCTGTCCCCGGTTGCCTGGGGGAAGAGGCCGTGTGCTCTGCCCCAGGGTTGTCCCCGCACGCCCCTCCCCGAGCCCCAGAGCGCAGCAGGCAGCGGGGCAGGCGGATGGGTCTGGGGAAGCGGCAGACAGGAGCGGGTTATCCGCTGCAGCACGGCCTGGGCACGGCTCTGGTGGCCCGGCCCGGCACTGCCGTCTGCTCTCTATGTTCGGGAGTGTTCCCGAGTGCCGCTCTCTGAGGTTACTCTGGGGGTACTGCCAGGGCCTGCTTGCTGTGGGCCTGGAGTGCAGGGCCAGATCCGAGCTGCCAGCTGGGCTACAGGGAGCATGCTGCTGTTAGCACAAATCCCACGCTGGTGGTACAAACACAGCAGAAATTGGCCTTCAGTGAAATAAACACCACATTTAATCAAACTGCAGATTGTGCACAATGCCAGGGTCTTTATGCCAGATTAGAAGTCTTGGCACCCAACTTTTTTTTTTGCCAGTGTTGTAAACAGCCTCTTTTGAAAGTGTGTCATAGTGATTATCATGGTAAATTACCAGATTACTTCTTTTAAAAAAATCTCTTTCAGGTGCGGGTGGCTTCTTGCCTGCTATGAAACAGATTGGGAATGTGGCTGCATTGCCTGGCATTGTTCATGTGAGTATCTACTTTGAAAATCTGCTCTTTTTCTGTTCCCATTTGCCTGAGATTATTGCATTCCAAATGGGAACTCTCTCACGGGAAGAGATATGGACTAAAGTTCTTCTCAAGGCAGTTCGTGTGTTAAGAGCCTGTGTCTGAGTAAGAATTGCTTGCAAGGGCAGGCTGCAAAACTAAGTTGTCAGAAAGGGAGGTAGTCACTCGCTTCATTGCTTGTCGTTTGACATACAGCTTTTCATGCTGTTTCAGCTTCTTGAGCCACCTTCCCCCACTGTTCATACTAACTGCTTGTTGGTTGTGAATTGCCTCTGCTCTGGAATACATGGAGAAGTGTGGAAAGAGCAGAAGGTGGTACTGTTGTCTGTGTTAGTGTTACAGGGTTCATGTGAGTAGTGAGCCTTCACGTGCACTCAACACTGCCTTCCCTCATCCTGTGCTCTTTTGGAAGCAAAGCATCAGATAAAATGATGCAGGAGGAAAATGCTTACCTGTGACTCTTCAAGAAGTGCAAAGTACGATGTGGAAATTATCCTTTTCGCATTCAATATTCCATATAACAGAATTCTTTTAATTGTCTCTTTTGACAGAAGTTTTGAATTTATGGATGCGGTAAAAGGCAGACCATCATGCTGTTAAATGCCTTAGGGGTCAGGCCAAAATGGAGTAAGGTAGAATAGCAACAACCTGCTAAAATGGGAATTTTGGCTGGTAGTTTATAGAAGAGATGCTACAGTCCTATTCAAATATTCACTTATTTCCAAACCAATGATTACTAGGTGATGGCAAGGAGAGGCAGAAGAAGCAAATAATCCCATTTAAAAGTACCGTTCACTTCGGTGTATGGTAGCACTTAATAGATATTGAAAAGTTCCAGTTTCTGATACCTTTCTGGGTGTCACAGGGTGTTTGCTTCAGAGATCCTCTCTCTACTTTTTTGACTGTCCTGTAAGTGCAGGAGATCAGATCCTCGCCTAAACTCATGTGTTCACTCCACCTACATCTGAATATCATTCTCTTTTTGGTATATTTGTTTGCAAATGTGACAACCACTGCCACAGGGCAAAGTATAGCCAAGGCGACTCTGCAGCAACAAATTTCATAAAGCTTTAAAATTGCCTTTCAGAGATCAATAGGCCTTCCAGATGTCCATTCTGGCTATGGATTTGCTATTGGCAACATGGCTGCCTTTGATATGAGTGATCCTGAAGCAGTGGTTTCACCAGGTAAGGATGACTGACTTAACCTGCTCTGAGAAATATCTGGGATGGCATAAAAATACTTTTCAAACTGACAGGACTTACAGTGCTTTACATTCAGCAACAAAGCAAAAAAAAGAATTATAGGGAATTAAGGGGTGCTTAATTCTTGCACTCAGAATCTTTATTCTTTATGGAGCAGGTAGTTACACCGAGAACAACTAAACAGTACGGGGGGAATTGCCCTTGTGTTTGCAGCTTGGACTTGTGTTATCCCTCGGTTTTGAAGTCTTTCACCTTCAGATTGATGAAGAACGGGGTAGTTTTTTAGTAGTAGTTTGAAAACATCTTTTGAGGATATTTCTACACTTAAAACATGACCTTACAGTATGTCTGTCTTTTCAGTAAACACCCGGATCTTTGGTTACTGACAGTCTGAAACTTGTGTGGTTGTCATGAAACATGATAGTCATGTTTCAGTTTTGCTTTGATCAGTTCAAGTATTCCTGACAGACTCAAGGTCTCTTAGTTTGGTATCTTCCCTCTAATATTTGTAATACCAGAGCCTTCAAACTAAAGGTGGCATGATTATCGTTCAGACTTGGTGTTGCCTTACAGAATTCATTATTACAAATAGTAAGAGTTAAGCAAAACACCAAATTTTGCTTAAACACTGTTTTAAACACTGAAGTTTAATATTCCTTGTAAGAATTAGTTCTTAAAACTATTATTTACTCCAGTGAAGATTCAAAAAAAAGCTTAATTTTGGGGATTGCTTTCAAGAACATTTTACATTAGGGAGCCCAATTCTAAGATCTGTCACTTTTCTTCTGACCTTAGGCATCAGAGCAAGAACATTCTCTCTACTTTCTATGGGCAGTGTGTTTTTAATTGTGTCCACTTCTCTTTGGCAACTTGCTGGAGTAACTTTGTAAACAGAGAGCTCTATAGGCAATCTTACAACTATGTCTTGAAGTCTGAGGCTTCATGTAAATCTGTTAAAATGAAACTTAATGCAGTTCTGCTTTTTTTTTAAACCAGTATTGTGTCACAAGAAAAAGAGTGAGATTACAGCTTTCGGTACAAGTTCCCTAACGTGGCTTTTTCTCCACTTGTAGGTGGTGTCGGCTTTGACATCAACTGTGGTGTCCGTTTGTTGCGGACAAATTTGGATGAAAGTGATGTGCAGCCTGTGAAGGAACAGCTCGCCCAAGCTATGTTTGACCACATTCCTGTTGGTGTCGGCTCCAAAGGTGTTATCCCCATGAATGCCAAGTAAGAGAATGATTTTGTGCACACACCACTAGAGGGGACATCTCTGTTGTTTGTTTTGGTGCAAGATTTGTTAGTCAGAGGCTTAGGAAAAGTAATTCTAAAATGCTTTCTGTTCTTTGTGTATATGTGCTTTACCAGGACTGACATAATCATCAATGCACAGTCAGCTCTTTCTTCCCCCATTTAAACCCCTTAAAGGTTCTTGCTGGGTTCTCATTTCTTATAACAGAAAACTTCCATGAACATAAAAGTCTTTTTTAAAACGGATGAGAGATAGGATTATAGATAGAAAATAGGATATTTCCCACCTAGCAAAGAGGACAAAGTGATGACGTGCCAAAAGTTAACATATTTGTAGAGCTTGATTTTCATGAAGTATTAAGAAGCTAGACTTGTTGTTAGGAGAGTTGGGGGCTGGCCATAACATAATAGAATAATTTAGGTTGGATGGGATTTTTTTAAGGTCATCTTGTCCAACTCCTTCCAGGAAGGATCTAAATCTAAAGGTAAGTCTGACAAAAAATGGCATCAAGTTGCTCAAGGCCATATCCAGTGGAGTTTTGAGTATATCCAAGGATAATCATCTCATGTAGGTGTTTGATAATTGCAGGGATTTGGAAGAGGCACTGGAGATGGGTGTGGACTGGTCCCTCAGGGAGGGCTATGCCTGGGCAGAGGACAAGGAGCACTGTGAGGAATATGGAAGAATGCTGCAGGCCGACCCAAACAAAGTCTCTTCAAGGGCAAAGAAAAGGGGCCTGCCTCAGGTAATGTTATGTTTCAGGAGGGCTGTGCATGCTCCCAGGGTTCAAGTGTAAAGGTTACAGAGTAGTTCTCTGATGCTGTGTCTTCTCTTGAAACTCTGTCTAGCATTTCTGGGCTGGGGAGAAAGGTGAGATGGTGAGGTCAGTTCTGAATAATTCTTGACAGAACTGCAGCAGAGCAGAATAATGCTCTCCATATCCAAGGTCCCCAAGGCCATAAGGTTTTCATCTGTTAACATCTGGTCAGGTTATATTGAGTGGCATTTCCACATCCAGATGTATTTTGTTTTGAAGAGATAGGCAAGTTAATGTTCAACTTTTGTCTATGTTTGCTCAGCAAGTTAATAGCAGGGCAAGAAAAGATACAATAGTAGGTGGAACTGGCTCATTACTGAATCAGTTTAGGAGTTGGATTAATTTATATATATATATAGTGCCTCACTGCTCTGTGTGGAACAATTTGAGATGGCTGTACTAGTGGTACATTTGTAAAGCTTTTTTGCATATTCTTGATATTAATTGATATTATTCTTTATTAATTGGGATGGTGCAAAATTACAGCATTTTAACCTCAAAATAATGTTTTCCCCAATTTTTACATTTGTCTTGCAAATAAGAAATAATCTGTTAAAAAGTTGAAAAAATTTGGGCTTGGAAATGGAATAGCTTGTTTTAATCTACTGAAAAGCTTTAAGTACCTGATTAACAAGATGTTGTAAGTTCTTTGTGGAGTTATAACTGAGTATAAGACTGTCTGCTTTGCCTGTACAAACTGAAGATGAAGTCTCAGTGCTCTAAACTTTTCCCATCCAGGCCAAAGTAAGCTGGAAAAAAGTGCCAGTCTGTATGTAGATGCTGGTCCTTTTGTTTATTCACTGTCTTGTTCCAACAGCACAGGTAGTTACAAATTTGAACAAAAAGGAAAGTGATGATGCTACTGTGTTCTACTTCCTTGCAGTTCACTTGGGAATATTTTTTCCCCAAAAGAGCCTTTTCTAAACCCAAAACCTTGCTGTAGCACTTTGTCCTGTTACCGTAGCTCTGCCCCGTGCTCCCAAAGGCTGCTTCCCCTACCCTGTCTGATCAGTGTGTTGTGATTGGCAGCTGGGGACCCTGGGAGCCGGAAATCATTATGCCGAGATCCAGGTGGTGGATGAGATTTACAACGAGTATGCTGCCAAGAAAATGGGCATTGACCACAAAGGGCAGGTGTGCGTGATGATCCACAGTGGAAGCAGAGGGCTGGGCCACCAGGTTGCCACAGGTATGATCTGACTGGTGTAGCTACCTGGAGAGAGGCAGACTTCAGTATGGTCTTGTCACTGACAGCAAACTCCAGTGCCAAAGAGCATTTCTTCCAGTGCAGTTGATGAAAGCATCCTGAATTGCCTGATCAGGTGTTATCTGTTTGCAAACAATTGGTAACATTCTGCCAGATTTGCTTTTGCATTTAAGAAGTAGCCTTGGACTTGACCATTGGACAGATGGGTTGAGTTTTAGAGTATAAATTACATACACCCATGTTAATCTCAAAGATTGAAGCAAAATTATAAGAAGTCAATTAGATTTACTGTGTTTATTTCCCAGATGCACTGGTGGCTATGGAAAAAGCTATGAAACGGGACAAAATCATAGTGAATGACCGGCAGTTGGCATGTGCCAGGATTGCCTCTGCAGAGGGACAGGATTACTTGAAGGGAATGGCAGCTGCTGGCAACTATGCCTGGGTTAACCGCTCTTCCATGACTTTCCTAACACGACAGGTAGGAGCAGAGTTGTCTCTGATGCAGATATTTTTGCGGCTTCATCCCAAACATAGAGAACAAAGAGTAGTTGCACTATTTAACTTAATTTCATTTTTATGTTTCTTAAACTGTCTTTTTCTGGAGAGACTTGCAAAAAGCTGCAGTCGTGATAATCTATCTAAAACCTCTCAACATCACTGGATTGTACTTGGCAGAAGCCACTTAAGTAGTGTTTTGAAAATGCCTTGAGCTGGAAGAAGAGGATACAAGAAAATTGGGGGTTTTGTTATCTAAAACCTCTCAACATCACTGGATTGTACTTGGTAGAAACCACTTAAGCAGTGGTTTTGAAAATGCCTTGGGCTGGAAAAAGAGGATACAAGAAAACTGGTGGTATTGTTGCTAAAGCCAGCTTTCCATAGTTGGACAAATTTGCCTAATTAATATCTGACTGAATTACAGCAGGAAGCTGCCAGTGGGCAGAGAAACAATCTACGCTGTCAAATTCTGTCATTCTCAGCACTGTTGTATTCAGTTCCACTGTGGCTGAATTATGATGAACTTGTATCTCACATCCTGACTTGCTCTCTTTCTAGGCCTTTGCCAAAGTCTTCAACACAACCCCAGATGACCTTGATATGCATGTTATCTATGATGTGTCTCACAACATTGCCAAAGTGGAACAGCATGTGGTGGATGGAAAGGAGCGGACTCTGCTGGTGCACAGAAAGGGATCAACCAGGGCCTTCCCTCCTCACCATCCTCTTATTGCTGTTGATTATCAAGTAAGTTTGGCTTTGCCAGAAGGAAATAGAAAGAGAATTCTGGATTAATCAGACAATTTTAGAGTCTGTAACAGATACTTAAATGTTGTGAGTTCATTTTTTAAGGTAACAGCACTCGAGCCCTGGTGGGATGGCAATATTCAGCTTGTGTGTGTGTTAGATCTTTGGGACACTGAGCTCCTCCTTCTGCTCCACACCCAAAATGGTTGGAAGAACATGAAAGAAGTCCTTTATGCCAAGGGCAGGATTCAGTGCCTTGCCTCTCTGTTGTACACAAGGCTTGTGATCTACTGGTCTGCATCTTTCAGTGCAGTTAGTTTTCTAGAATCCTTGATTCCAGGCACCTGAGACAACCGGGGATGCTCTCAAAGAACGTTAATCTGACCTCCTTTTCTGGACATACAGTTCCTCTCAGACTTTCATTACGAATGAGTTTTCTCAGCTTTTTCTTACGAGTGAATGCCTTGCATCCACAGCTGACTGGACAGCCCGTTTTGATCGGTGGCACAATGGGCACCTGTAGCTATGTACTCACTGGCACAGAGCAAGGCATGACTGAGACCTTTGGAACTACTTGCCATGGAGCTGTAAGTCAAGAAGTTATTTCATGGAGGGGTTGGGATGAGACTGTTATCCAGAGAACAGAGTTGTTGAAGGGTCATCCAGTGTGTGATTCCTCTGTTGGTCATACAAGCAGAGAGTAGCCTTGCCAGTAGTCCCTGCCCAGGAGAACTACAAGGTAGAAGTCTTTGTCCCTTCCTAAGTAGTTGTGACTATTGCAGAAAATCTAGGGTATACTGCTTTTTATAAGGCAGATGTTAGGATGAAGATGTGGAGAATAAGCTCCTTTTACCAAATTCTGATATCTCTGAGCTAACGGAAGGAGTTAACTGTGCTGAGGCTGTCTATATAAAACTCTTCAGTAGATAGAAGAAGGTATTTCCTCCCCTGTTATTCATAGTGTGACATAATCACTGAAGAAGAGAAGTCTCTTCCAGTAAATTCCAGGTCCTGAACACTGTTTGGTTTGGGTAAAAAGACTTGCAGACAAGTGTGTTATACAAATGAAACTTTCCTAGCCATCATACCAGAGGGGTGATTTTGTAGAAGCCTGTGACCAGAAGGCTGAATTAATTTCCTGTTTACTGTGGTCTGTGCTCTCAGTTATTCTGAGACACAATGCAATAATGAGGTTTTTTTATGAGAAAGAGGGTTTTGTTTTTTCAAAACTGCTACAAAAAATAGAACTAACAAAACTCTTGGCCTAGGGTCGTGCGCTGTCTCGAGCCAAATCTCGACGTAACTTGGACTTTCAGGATGTACTGGACAAGCTGGCTGACATGGGTATTGCCATCCGTGTTGCTTCTCCCAAACTGGTCATGGAAGAAGTGAGTTTAGTACTTCATTATCTTAGAAGGAAAAGGGAGTGTTATTCCCTGGCTGAGTGACCCTTCTGGACCTGATTTTTTGCAGTGCTAAGCAGTTACCAGTACTCTAAATATGCAGCTTGTGTGACTTCTGATAGAGCTGTCAAATTTTTTGGAAAATGATATGAAATGTTCTCTATCCTAAAAGCATGCTGAAAGTGGGGATGCCTGATTGACAGGATTTGGGGGGTATGTTTTTTCCTTTTCTGCCTGGTGATAGGGATAATTGCTATCTTTGTGTGAGCATCTACAAAAGTAGCTATGTTTTATGAATTTTCTACTAGAATGATGTTCTCCCTGCTTTAAATTTGCCTTACACTGCAGCTTTCATGTAGATTAGTAGCAGCTTGAAAGATCCTCTTTTAAGATGAACTCCTATATTTACTCAAGAGAACTCTGAATGGTCAGAAAACTTTGAATATTATGACTCTCGGTTCCTTTGCATTAACATGAGCATGCCTTTGCTGTTCACAACCTGACTCTTAAAAGTGTTAGTCATTTGGCACTATGCTTTTCTGGGTGTTTGTGTTATATGAACATGTTGATCATGTTAAAGTCTCTATTTAGGAGCAGCTTCCTTGTCAGAATAGGGGCCAGGGGCTCTAGAGTTAAACCTTGACTGCTGTCACTAAGGGGCAGTGAAGATAAAGCTTAAAGGTTACCTGTAAAGAAGAAGTTGGAGTCACTTTCTACTAGATAATGAGGCTTGACATTCTCACATCCTGGGGCACTGATTATCTGAAAAACTATATTAAAATAGATAATATTTTATCAGATATATGATGAGAGCTTATTTGGAAAGCTAAGTGTCTTACAGATTTCTTACATGCATAAGGTGGACCGACTCTCAATATGTTCACCTATTTCTATACCCTCCATTTATATGGTTATTTTTGTGAAGCATGGACTTCAAAAGCCTACACCTGACTTCCTGTGACTATGGGTTGTTAATAGTTTTGTCTTTTTTTCTCCGCCAGGCACCAGAGTCTTACAAGAACGTGACTGATGTGGTTAACACCTGCCACGAAGCTGGCATCAGCAAGAAAGCCATTAAACTGAGACCTATTGCTGTTATAAAAGGCTAGGAGCCAACAAGGCACCGATGTCTCCAGGCCTTACACAAAACTGACTAGAATTATCATCTTCCCACACCTCTTGGACTCTGTAGGATGCTCAAATATCACATTCCTGTTCTGGAAACACAACAGCTGAGGATACACCTATTTTTAACCACTCCTAGCCATAATTAATGCCCCTCCTCCTTGTTACATGATGTTATTTTCTTGTGAGGACAGGGCAAAGAAAGAAGTTAAGTCTTGGTTTTTATATGCAGTCCTTCCTCCATTTCTCTGCTCAGGCTTGCCTGGGTTGTCACTAAGTGCTGTTCTGCAAGACCACCTCCTTCAGTGAAGGTGGTGTATGAACTGTTGTTGCCACACCTGAGTGCCTGGAGCTCTTTCTGTGAATGAAAGTACTCTGATAGATGGAGTATTGTACTTGTGGGTAAGGAGAGGCTGTCCTGTTTGCAGGTACCTTTATGCACAGTCTGTACTGTTGCATGTTTTGTGGCAATTGGGTGAGAAATCTGGAATTAGGATCAGTGTCCAGCTGAGGTTGAAAGGGGCTAGCTAAGCTAGTCTTACACAGTCTTACCCCAGCCTCTCCCATTTAACACAGCACCTGGTGAACTTGGCTCAGGACAAGTAGGCATTCCACAGTCTTTTGGAAAAGCTGAGTAGAACTGAGTATGTTGCCTTGAGAGGTTTTGTTTGCTTAGTAAAAGTTGTAACTTAACATAGAGATGTGTTAATCCAACATTTTAAAAAGCTCTAAGCATGAGAAAGTTGGTTTGGGTAATGCTGCTCACTGTGTCCCACAGCTCTGATTTAAGGGAGACCAGTTTCAGGGTCAAGCCCAATGCAATGGGGCTTACAGTGTTTCTTTTACATTCATTAACCAAGGCTGGAGGGGAAGCTGACCATCCCCACTGGATCGTTTTGGGGGATTACAATAAAATGGGAAGATGGATGTAGCAGTGTATCTGTGTCATGTTTATTCTGTGTACTTAAAAGCAGACAACAGACATTTTAGCCACATACAAGCTTGAAACACATTGCCTTTTGTGACTTTAGATGATGAATCTTTCAAAGAATATGCAAATGGCAGAATTTTTTCAGGATACAAAGAAGGGCAACACAGTGCTGTGTTCCCAGCTTGGTTATGACAGAAGTGATGCCTGTGACTTTTCCGTGCCAGCTGTGCTGAGCCCACCTAGCTGGGCAGGGGCTGGAGCCTGCATGCAAGGCTGGATGCCGGCACAAGAGGGCGGCTGGAGGGAAATAAAACTCCCAAAGCAGGAGTGGAGCCCTGCCAAACACTCATGTAAGGCAAGCAGAATGATTGATGGACTGCAGTGCCTTTTGATGAAACATCCCTTTAAGTTCAGGATCTTAGAAGGCATAATGGTATTTCACTGTTGTAATCACTTTATTCTTAAAGGTATTTTTAGGTTCAAATACTGTGTTTGTGCAGGTTCTGAAGCAGCACCTATGTACTTATAGGCACTGCTGTGAGTTCTTGTGGGTCTGAACTTACAGCCTCTTGTTTCTCCCTCCTTTCTTCAGTGGAACAGCTCCAGATTGCCATTTCAGAGGTCTGAGACGCACTTGCTGATTTTAAAACAAAAATAATTTCACTTAGAAATGTGAATTAGCCTCCAGTAACTGAAAGAGAAATTGGTCTCCAATCTTCTGCAGAAGTCTATGTTCCTTGCAGAAGTTTCTGTCTATAAATACTTCAGCTTCTTTGATGTAGAATGTAAGGAATCCTTTAAAAGATTCACATTTAAAAATAAGCATTTCACAAACACAATTCCTCTTTCAACTTCTGCTTACCATTAAGGGGCAAATTTAAGTTTTTTACAAGCAGAAGTAATGAGTACCATGGAGGTGCTGTCATATGCATGGAATGTGTGCCTTAAGTCCTGTTATCATTGGTGTTTATGCATTAGCATTCAAGACTGCAAGAAGTGCTGTCAATTTTGGTTTCCTGTTACAAAGCTAGCACTGGTTTTGGTTATATGTTGTGCTGTATGGAGTCAAGTTCTGGTTTCCTAACCACCTAAAAAAAGTAAGGAAAAATGTAAGATGTCTCCCAGATCTTTGTTTGTTTGAACCAGGATTTTTTTTCCAGTTCGTCTGTCTTTTTTTTCATCAAAGAGGGTTGTCAGCCAACTTTTTTTATTCTGCATTTTAAAAAATAAGTTATAAGAAATATTAGAGAAGGCATGCAGTATTAAAATTCATGTGCTGAAATACAGGTAGATCTGCAGGAGCATTTAACCAAAGTACCAGTGTGATTAACCAAAGAACCAGCTCTGCTTCCATGGAAGATTATTGAGAACTCTGAAATACCTATTGATGATGCATTTTCCTCCCCAAAAGACTGAAAAAGTCTTGGTGAATGAGTGTTGGGGCCTTTTTTCCTCAGGATGCCACAGTTAGGAGATCTGGTCTACATCTGTGCTTGAAGCTGCTGCACACTTTTCTCCCACTACAGGCACTCACCTGTTTCCTGCCTAAGTTCAGTTGCTTCACTCCTCTGTGGCCTGCAGCAGCAGGTTTGTTGGCTTGCACAGGGTGTCTGCATTAAGTCTGCACTCGAGGGTTTGGTTGCCATCGGGCAATTCAGAAAACCCTCTGACTGCACCCCAGGCTAGGAGTGCTGTTTGTGGGGTGCAGTGCTGGCTGGAAAGGGCATCGCTCAGCTCCTGGGCTGTGTGAGACCCTCGGGAAGGCAGTTCCACCCAGCAGTGTTGCAAATGGTTGCAAATCTGTTTCTTTTGTCAAAACATGGCAAAGCTGGGGTGCAGCTGATGGCCTCCCTTGACTTGGTCACCCTTTGTCTTTTCTGGGTGCCTAACTCCCCTAATTCAGCCTCTCCCAAGGGAAAGCAGACCCCAGCAAGGTAAGCTGCTGTGGTATATTTGCACCATATTGCACACCTCATGGGTTGGGAGCCTGGTGTCTGATGTTTTATCACCTGGTGTCACATTTGTCACCATCCTAAGGCTCTTGGGATTTCTCTTCCCTCTGCTTTGGCTCTCCTCTCCCTGCTTTAAACACAGCTCTGCACACACTGCTTCCTCCTACGCTGGTGGTCTTCCTAGGCTGGTGTTCTGGCCCAGGAGGAACAAGTGATCTCTGACACATCTCTGGCACAGGCACCCCCACTCTGTCCTCCGTTCTCCTTTGTTCCTCTGAAACATAAACACACTTAACTGGCCTCTCCTCTGCCTCCACCGCCCCAGCCTTCAAAGCAATCAGACAGAGCAATATCCCTCCTGCAGCGCGTGCCAGCACATTCCCTGCTTGCAGGAAAGCTTCAATGAAGCAGCAGGCCCAGCATTTGCTTTGCTCTCTTGAGCCCTGTCCTAGCCTCAATGGTTTTGATCACCAGTGCTTCTGGTTTTCTGTCTGGAAAGGTGGCAGTGAGAGGTGTACAGTGGAAAAGCAGGAGACCTAGTGGGAGGTGTGCAGTGGAAAAACAGGAGCCTTGCACTCCAGCCAGGGAGATATTGGGTACAGGTGCTTTGTCCCCTGCACTATGGGAGGAAGAGGATGATAACCTGTCACTTACAAACACCAATAATGATGTGGTTTCTGGTGGGGTTTTTGTTTGCAATATGGAAGAGGGTGGGAGTCATGCTGAGCAATCTGTGAGGTGGGAGAGCAAAGGGTACAGAGATTCCTCTGGTATCCCTTGGCAGATGTGCAGTTTGGTCTCCTCAGGCAAACAACCATCCCCAGCCTGAGCGGCTGCTGCTGGCTTTCATAGTGCTGAGCACATCCCCACCCTTGTTCCCAAATCCCAGAAGACTGCTTTGGGTCATATATATATTTGGTTGTATATATAAATTCAAAAAACAAAATAATTGCTAGTCTTAATTGCAGAGATTATGACCAGGAAAGGGAAATGGAATCATCTACCAGCATTTAGCATTTACTAGCTTAGTAAAAGACATGCAGGGGTTGGGCTGCCCTCACATGCTGAGGTGTTTGAGTCAGCCTTGTGTTGGAGCCTTTTGCAACAAATCAACTGGTTACCCAGCTCTTTGCTCTTAAGAATCGTAACTGTAAAGTTTGTCCTTTTAATTAAAAAAAAAAAACCAAAACAAAAAAACCCAAAAAAACCAAACACAACAAAACAAAAAAAAAAACCCAACAGTTGTTTTGGTTTTGACTAATGCTTGTTATTGTGGTCCTTCAAACTTATATCATTCACAGACAAGTTATCAACCTTTAAAATCATAGGTAGGCTGATGAGTTCCTCCACTGTTTCCCTGCCAAATGTTTAACCACTTCTTGCATGAGGGCTAAAAAGGTATCATTGAAAATTATTCTTTCCCTTGAAGGTATTTATGCTGTAGCTGTTGATAAAGGGATTTTCTCCACTTTTCATAGGAGTGTTTTCGTCAGGCAGATACACAAAGGGCCATGACAAGCACTTTCTCCTCCATTTTGAGTATTTTGAATATCTCTGTATTTTGAATCTAGCCCAGCAAAGACTTTGTCCATCTTCCTGACACAGGTTTGTCCATCTTCCTGCAGGGCTGGAGCCCTTTCATGGTGGAATAACTGAGCCCTGCAGAGAAGGAGAAAACTCTCTGTCCAGGGAGCCCTGTTCACCCAGCCTGAGACATGGGGCTGTGCCGGCAGGAAGGCGCCTAGAGGTGCAGGTAGTGCTGGGTGCTCTCCTACCCCAGCAGCCCCAGTGGGCACCTCCACAGCACAGGATCCTTCCCCAAGGAAGGGGTCTCAGGGGGACTGCAGAGCCCATGGGGCAGCTGTCAGGCCTCAAGTGGGAGAGCCTTGCTCACAAGTGTGGTGTGCCAGGAGCTAAGCACCGCTCCTGTCCCCCACCTCAGTCCCAGGGATCTGGGGTGATCTGGCCTTCACAAGTACCATTAGGAAGCTCAGGAGATGTGCATGCTGCTGGCTGCTCTTCTTTCTAGACCCTATAAGCTCTTCCATTAATGGTCAGTGGATGAGGCAGAAGTTTTATCTTGCTAGAGAAACACAAAGCCCTGCTGTGCCAATATTCCTTTCCTTGTCTCTCAGGCAGAAATTCCAACAATTTGATGATTATCAATAGCAGCCAAGAGCACCATTGCTGTCTCCTTTCCCCCTGCTTCTCTGGCAGAAAGTGAATCCTCCATCCCAGGCCGGTCCAGGAAAGATAAGTTCAGTTTAAGACTCAGACATTGAAGTCCATCATGGACTTTTCCAGCCTGTACCAAATCAGTTCCTCTTCCTATGCCTTGGTGCCCTATTTGCAAATAGGATTAAAAATGACTTCCTTTAATCTAACTTTTTATTGGTCCTTCCTATTAAAATACAAATCTGTGATTCAGGAATCAGATCTGTCTGCTCCTATGACTGCTGCTGATCATAGTGGTACCTCTCTGTGGAGCATGGCCTAAGCTGTGCCATGCTTAGTGCATGCTGTCTTCTGCTGAGGCTTCAGTGCTGCTGGAGGGATGGGTTCATTCCTGTCACAGTCTAAAATGGAAGTAGGAGAGAATGTAAGCTGTTCAGAGTTTCAAGCAGTCATTGCAAAATTTAGAATAACTTTTTCATAGTCTTCTGATTAGAACACAGAGCCTCTGAGCCAGACCCTCATCTTGAGTTCAGTGTTAGTGAGTGCCTAAATTCCTCTGTGCCCATGGGAAGTGCTGAACATGCCACCTTGCTTTTGCATCTTTGGGTGTTAAGGGACAGAAGCTGAGAGAGCATGGGGTTGCTCTCTCAGGGTGGACCAAGGGAAGGGACAGTGGTAGAGTGATGCTTTCAGACAGGAAACATTCAGCAGTGCATGTCAGTACATGGGGTTTCATTTCACTTTACTTCACACTTAACAGTCCTACCTGAAGAACTTCAAAAATCTGAAGTTCAAAATACTGTACGTCAGGGAAGAAAACATTTAAGGGAAACTTTTGGTTCCAGTGGGAAAACAAAACCAAACAAAACCCTGGTGGATCAACTGGAAATTATTTTGTTCTTCAACTACTCTTGTTTGCCATGGAAACAAGCCCTTAGTGTTGTGCCATAAGAAGGGAACAGCCCCAAGCCAGAGGCCCAGAGTCCATCTCCCCAGCACACAGGGCCCCTCATTCCTCAGCTCTGCCTTTGCCACCTGCATCTGCCACCCTCCCCAACCTCCATGGTACCACCAGGGATGAAAGGCTGCATCCACATTGGTTTGTGTTCAACCCACCTTTCACAGAGCCTGGTGGACCCATCTCCCTGCCTCCCCATCTTTGGTGACTCAGCCAAAGAATTTTAATCTCCGTGGTCTGTCTGTAGCTGTAAAACGTAATACCAATGGAGTTGGGCTTTTTTTATCCTGAAGCCACGAAACTGTTGTCAGAAGAAATTGATACACGCTAGTGAGGGGAACAAAGTGCTGCTGGGGAGGATTTGACTCAAGACAGCACTTCAAATGGAAATTTCCCTGTTTGAACTGGATACGTCCTTCATCCCTACACCTTTCATTTCTGTTATGCTGTGGGAGTGAGGGCTCAGAGGGTCTGTTCACAGGAGGGTCGGCTCCTGCTCTGACTCTTGTTTGTAAGAGGTTCCCATCACCTGGCTGTGGGTGTCCTCACTGCTCATGGGAGCCCTGGGAAATGGTTGCTTGGGGTAAAGGGGCTCCTGCAGCCCAGCTTGGGAAGCACCTCAGCCACTGCCCTGCTGCCCCAGGGCTGCAAGCTGGGAGCTCAGACCAGCACTGGGCATGGACATGGCCCATGTAAACACTGAGCCTATCCCAGGCACTTCAGATCAAATCACAGGGTCTTCCCCTTCCTTCAAAGACATCTGAAGCCTAAAGGAAATATATCAAACATGTTAATTTGAACTGAGATTAATTATACATTTGCAACTGGAGGGGGGAGGAAAAAAAAGCCATTAAGGTTTGTCTGCATTAACTATGCCTGTGGGGGTGTTTCTTTGTCTTTGCATGTGATGATACTCCGTGAGATAGTGGAACCAGGTCTGGTTCCACTCGATCTCTGGAAAAGCCTTAGAGCTTCATTCTGCAAATGTGTTTCAGCAGGAGGCAGACAAGGAGAAGGGAAGTGTCGGCACTGCCTCCTCAGAGCACTGGAGGAGCCTTTGTTGAATGGCTGGAGGCTACTTCTCAGCTCCTGATTTCAAACAAGTGTAATTATCAGTTGGATAGGGTCCAGGATACCAAGGGAGCTGCCAGATCTTTCATGAGGTGAGTTTGTCCCACTGAATCTAGGATTAAAAAAAAAAACAAAACAGGAAAGAGGGATATAATTTAACCATGTAAGTGTTGTCTTACATCCATAATGTACCAGGTGGAATATATTCCTAGTTCTATCTGGTAGCCTGGTTTATAAACCTTTTCCCCTTGGAGCATTTGTGTTGTAATATTTTTAGTAAAAACCTGGCTGAAATGAAGAGGCACTGGAAATTCTACTATAAAATCTATTCTCCAAAGAGCTCCATCCCAATGAGTCTCATTAAAAATTAGCACGTGATCTTCCAGAAATCTCAACTCTTCAAACCTTTTGAACTTTTTTTACTCTGCCCTAAAAACCCTCTTTACTTAAACCTCTCCAAGTAAATTTTAAGTAAGTCTAATGAATTTCCATTCACACATTTCATGGTGTGGAAGCCTTAAGCCTTCAGATCTGCCAAGTCACTTTCCTAATTGTTGCAGTGAAGTCACTGTCAATATTTGAGCACACACTTGTGAACTTTGTTCTCAGTATTAAAAGTTAGGGCTAGCTGAAAAAGGGAATGCTTGCAGAAAACAAAAATTAACCCAAAACTGCCTCTGTTTTGTGGGCATGGCTCAATACAAATATTTTTTTACATTATTTCCAATTTTATTCTTCAAAACTTAAAACGGCCTCATTTACAGATTGACAGGATACTATTTTTCTTATCTGTAAAACTTAACTTCAAGTACAATATAAAACACATCATCCTGATGCTTTCTGGACAGGGTTGCTGCTGCCATTGTCACACCTGAGTCACAGGTTATACCAGATGATGCCTGCCCCATGCTCCAAGTCCGTGCTCTCCAGACCCTGGTGCCTGCTATTGTAGGTGCTCTACAGCATTTGCCCCACAGGTGTCTGTGCCTACACCTGCGTGCCAGGGTTCACTGCTACACTCTTACTTTATCTCTTGCAATCAAGAACCACGTGGGAAAATCACCAGTGGCTTTCTCAGAGGTGCTCTTCTTACCCATTGCTTCAGCCATTGAAGGTCTGGCCAGGGACCCCACTAGACTTTGTTCTTGGGAAAACAATAACCCTGAGATTGTAAATGTGCTCCTTAAGACAGTGACTTCAGTGAAACTCTAGTAAAGTTTTCAGAAACTAACCAATGCTCAAAGAGTTTTGTCAAAGGTAAGTTTAAAAATGTTTAAATGCAATGTGTTTTTCAATCACAGAGCAAACCAACTTAATTCACCTCTGCAGGCACTGGCCACTTGTACTACAGAGCAATTCAACTGTTTCATGGTGGTGGCATTGCTGTTGTTTTGTCTTTTCAAAGCAAGCTCCCTCAACACACGCAACTCCAAATCAGCACCCTCATGAAACTTGCTTTTAGTAAAAATAGAACCAGCTGGTAACTGAATGAGCTTCTCAGACAGGATAATATAAACACTACTCAATAACGTTATGCTTTATGGGCTTGTTAATGTAAATGGGAATTTTAAAGCTTTCATAGTGCTGCAAAATGCAAAGCTAGGGAGCATGCTGCACATAAACAGAGGCAAATTCCTTGCATTTGTACTGCTTGTCATGCTGACAGCTTTGACCTGTCCTAACAGGGCACTCAGGATCTGCACCACTGCTTGCAATGGGGCATTGCCCCTGCAAACCAGGGCTGCAGCATGGCCCAGGTGTGTTGGGAGCAAACTGCTGGGCTTGGGGAGCTGAGGGAGCAAGATGGAACAGGACAGGGCTTCTCGTGGCTTTTTGCCTGGCTTCAGCAGTGGTCTGCATTGCACAGCAGTGGAATGCTCATAGCAAGGATCATGCCAGCAGCACTGTTGTCACGACAGCCTGGTAGAGAGATTTATTTGTCTCCATCAACCTCACTGTAACTAATGGGAGAGGTTCGGAGAGGTTCGGAGAGGTTCGGAGAGGTTCGGAGAGGAGAGGTTTGGAGAGGAGAGGTTCGGAGAGGTTCGGAGAGGTTCGGAGAGGTTCGGAGAGGTTCGGATAGGAGAGGTTCGGAGAGGTTTGGAGAGCTTCGGAGAGGTTCGGAGAGGTTCGGTTCGGAGAGGTTCAGAGAGGTTCGGAGAGGTTTGGAGAGGAGAGGTTCAGAGAGGTTCAGAGAGGTTCAGAGAGGTTCGGAGAGGTTCGGAGAGGTTTGGAGAGGAGAGGTTCGGAGAGGTTCGGAGAGGTTCGGAGAGGAGAGGTTCGGAGAGGAGAGGTTCAGAGAGGTTCAGAGAGGTTCAGAGAGGTTCGGAGAGGTTTGGAGAGGAGAGGTTCGGAGAGGTTCGGAGAGGTTCGGAGAGGAGAGGTTCGGAGAGGAGAGGTTCGGAGAGGTTCGGAGAGGTTCGGAGAGGAGAGGTTTGGAGAGGAGAGGTTCGGAGAGGTTCGGAGAGGTTCGGAGAGGTTCGGAGAGGAGAGGAGAGGAGAGGAGAGGAGAGGGGTGACTTACAAGGGCAGGTTTATCATCAAGCACTGGGGCCCTGGGTACTTCCACTCACACAGGGGACAAGAAACCCATGCAACCAGGTAAAGCATCACAGGGGCAGTCTGGTGATGTTTTTCAGTGGGGCAGGTTCTACTAGTGTCCCCAGCACAGAGGCAAGAGGTGGGCCACACTGTTGCTGAAACAGAGGCGAAGCCCAGGGCTGAAGTAATCTGGGTTTAGCATTTGGCTCCTGACAGCAGGTGGGCTGAGAACTGCAACTTCCCCCTTGCTCCCCAGATGGAGCATAGCCTTCTCACAACTGCTCAGCACTTTGATAAAAAAGACTCTTGGAGATATTTTGCAATGATGAACAAGAAAAGATGAACAAGAAGTGATGGTAGGTAAATAAATGTGGTGTGTCTGAGGTGCAGGAAAATATATTAAGTTGGGGGTGGGGGGTGTTCTGGGTTTTTTTTCCTGGAATTAATCTTCCCCAAAGATGTCATATCTGATTTGCTCCTGCTCCCCTTGTCTCAGCCATGCAGCTGATATGGTATCCATCAGTGTGCTGCACCTCAAAATCCCCTCCTTATCTCCCGTCATCCATGCTTCCTCCTTGTGTCCCTCCCCTCATCCATGCTTCCTCCTTTTCTCATGCACAAGCACCACAACACACACTCCTGTGTTTGTACCTCTGGTTTATTTCATTTATGCATTACACAGTTTATTATCAGTGTCATTGGTGAAGCCCCACTGTGGTTTAATGCCTCTGGGTGTGGGGATGCATGCATCACCTCTGCATGAGGGATCCCTTGGGACAAGCTGTCTGCAGCTGAGCCTGGAACTTCTTCAGTGCTTTTTAAATTTAAAAAGCTACAGCAGGAGAGCAGCCTTGCATAGCACTACAAGTAGCAAGGCACATACATGAAAATACGTGGAAATTCCATTTATTTGTAATTGCTTGTTCTCTTTGTGATCTCAGTGCAGATGGAAGAGATTAGTTAGGATTCAGTGCTGACATCTTATAGCCCTGGAACACAAAAATCTGCTATGTATGCCCAGAACCACATCACATGAAAACAGAACCATGGGGACAAGCAAGCTGCTTTGTGAGCCACACGGTAAATGCAGCTTGGCTCAGCTTTGTGCTATATAATCTCCAAGGCTTCACTGCCCACTACCTTCTCCGCATTTTCAACTTTTCAGCCTCCCACAAACCATCCATGTAGCTTTCCCCTCCCAAAAAACCCCAACAAAACCACCTTCAAAATACTAATTTTTTCTAACTAGTCCCAGTAGAAGAGGCAAGAGGCAACACAGACCACATGTGCCTGCTCACAGCTGTCTGGGCCCCTGGGCTGGCTGACCACCACGAGGGGCAGTGTTGGTTTCCCCCTCTGTAAGGACTCTACATTGGCACATTTTTCTACTCTCGTGCCACCAGTGCTCATGGACCACGTGGGAATTTCATGTCTTTGACACCTCTATCTCCAGCCATATCAAAAGTGAGCTGAGGGGTCTCCAAAATTTTCAAGGGTGTCTTCGCTCCTCTAACTTGTTCTCTCAGCAAAGCCACTTAAACTTTTCCACTGCTCTGTTAGTGGATATAGTCACAATAAAGTAGAAAAGAATTGTGTAATGTAAGAATCATGTGGGAAATACACAAGTGAATATTTATAGTGGATTTTTACTTACAAGCACACCTTCAGGTTGATGGAGAATGGTGCTCCTCTTGTGTTTTCAGAGCCTCCAGGTGTGTACCAGGAGAGTCTCACAGAAGATCTGAGTGCAGCTGCAGTCCTGCCATTTTGCTGCTCCCCACTTGCCTAGAACAAATTTATTTCTACTCTGTAGCCATCTCTCTATATTCTGAGGGCTACTAGTGAGAAGCACCTGCTGAAGTTGTATTTGCTTAGACCCTGTCTTGGAGAGACTTACTAAGACCTTACTCAGCTATTGTACTTACCTCAGCTTACTTCAGCAGGGCTCTCCTGTTGGTACCACTTCAGTGTCTCTCTTCAAAATGTTTTGGATCTTGTTTTGCCTCCTGCCTAAGTATGCTGGAGACAAAGGTTTTTGAAGATACTCTGTGTGTATGGACATTCCCTGCCCATTTATTCCAGTGAGATAAATTGGCCCTGCTTGCTTTACTGCCTGAACATGCCTTTTCTATAGTGCCTTCTAGTTTTCTTTGGCCACATTATTGACACTGGGTAATATAACATGAAAGGATTGTGGATGGGCTTTTACAAACTAATCAGCTAAACACCTATTAGACGATTAAAAGCAATACCATGGCCAGGATAACACATCTTTAAAATGCTGATAATATCAAGAAGCAAATGGATTTGTAATTTAATGGCAGCAGAGGGAAGACTTCAGATGTTTGGTTTTTTTCAGATTTGATAGAAAGATTAAAGTGTCTGCTTTTGGTGTGCAAGGGTTGGATAAAGCTGTAGCATGATTGCCTACAGAAAGCAGCATTCAGCTTTCTTGTAAATAGTAATTGTCCCATGTGGAGAGAATTCTTCTGGTCAACATTTTATTAAAACTTTAATTTTCATGGTGACAAGTTGGATCATTTTCTGCTTTAAAAGTCTGATGATAATACACTTTAGAAGCTTTGAAAAAACTTTGTCTAGACAGAAACTGCTTAATAAAACTTTTGAAATGTGGCATTCACTTTAAACGTTTGCTGATGCCTAGACAAAAGCACCAATACATATTCAGGAAATCTTGTTTTCTACTTGCTTGTGCTAAAATTGTGCAAGGGTTTGCATAACAACAGGAACTGTGAAAAAAAAACCATACAACTTTCCTCAAGAGAGGTGTTCAATCTGTGACAGATTTTTCCCACAAAAAGAATTCCCTTTTCATACAGAATTTTCTTTTTAAATTAAATTAAAATACATGTGGCATTCTGGTTCTTTGCATCTTCAGCATTGAGGTGGGACTGGGAAGTATTTTAAGGACATCTCCAGAGCTGTTAAAGATTTATAGTCTAAAAAAAAGTAGCTAGACAGCGTAAAGAAGTGATAGCCAGGCACAGGCCCAGGGTGGGATAATTTCCACTCCATTAGATGGGAACACTGAAGAACATTCCACGTGAGAGATGAAAAGGGGCAGTCACAGCCTAGTCCCCTTCTCCAGCCAGCTGCTCATGGAGAAGGTGGCACAGTGCACCATCTCTCTGAGCTTTGAGAATCAAGGGTTGAGGCTCCTGGATATTTATCTGTCAGGGTAGACCTCTGTGATAGCAACCTGACCTAAAAATTCATCTGTGGCCTTATTTGATGTGTCCTGCCCAGGAAGTAATGGTTATTCTGGCAATTTTTATTTTTAATGGTTTGGGTTGATTTGGCTATTTATTGTCATTATATTATGAAGATGTTTTTCATCTCCAGATGTGCTTTTCAAAGAAATATGTTTCACAGAATTTGCCTCTGGTACTCTGAGGGAGTGTATGTTTTTTATAGATAACAAAGATTTCATCTCTGTTTTGAGGGAGAAATGCAGTTCAGGCTTACTCACAGAATTACCAGCAGCAATACCACATTTCCAGAAACCTCAAAACTGAGTCAAAGAGAGAGACAGGTTAAATCTCTTGCCAGAGAAACACAAAGGAAACAAGAAAAGCCAAGAAACAATACAACCCAATCAGACATTTGGAACTCTACCTCAGTCTCCTTTCCTGGGTAAGAAATACAAACACTGCACAGCCAGAAATGAGTGCATTGGCTCTGGATCTGAACTGTCCAGGTAACTAAATCTCCATTTTTGAGTCTGACAAATGGCTTCTGCAAAAGTAACAACCCTCAGAGAAACAAAACAGTCATTAGAAAATGGAGCTGGCTCCCATGAAAAGGGTAAAGAACAACACCTGTGACTGCCAGGGACACAGGAACAGAAAGTGTACAAATGTTAAGAATAGTCTTCTAGAAAGCAGCAGAGTATTTTTATACCAAATAATTTTTATTAGATGCCCAAACCACAAACCTGCTTCTTATCTAAATTTTAAAATGTAGATAAAAAATTTTGGTTTATAGGTGGCATTTCATATTTACTCCATTTCCTCAGTTTTTCCCTGAAAATTATTACTCCTGCAACCAAAGCTGTCCTGGTTTTTTATCAATTAAAAGTGAAAGAGACACAGGCAGGATTAATCACATTTTTTATTTAAAGGAAATTTATGGACACATTTTGAGGTATTTAATCAGTATTTGTTCTTATTTATACATAAGTATTTTTTCAGGTGTTCAGTCAGCATGACACAAAGGAAAGACAAAAAGATAAAACACCATTTCATCAACACAAGGCAAAAAACCCAAAAGTTTGAAAGGCATTTTGAAAGTGGATGGGTAAGAAGTTTACTTCATATTCAGGATGGGATTTAAGCCTTGGAGAATAACAGATTTTAAAACAAATTGAAGAGAAATTCTCATTTTAAGTAGATGCAATCCAAATTAAAGGTATTCCACAGATTTTGAGGTACTAATTTTAAAAGCTGTATCCTTTGAAAAAGTAATACAGTATTCTAAACCAAAGGAGAAAAACTTACATTTTCATGCAGGTGTAAACTGATGTATTCAATGTTTCCCTTTTTGTACACATCAGTGTCTAACCACTACAAGTTATATTTCTAAGCATATAATTTCTGACTTGCCAAAGACACAATCAAGATTATTCTGTACATGAACTCAGATTTCAGACAAGTAGGAAAAAGGCTTTCATTTTTTTCAGTATCTTGAGAGAAGATTTGCTTTTGAAGGTACAGTTTTACAAAACTGTTTCCCTCTTCCTAGCATTGACTGGAATGAGCTTTATTTTCCTGAAAATTATCCTTAGAATAATCACCAAATAGCCAGTGTCCCGTGTATGAGCTGTTTCTTTCACTTTAGAAGATGCTTTAAAAGAAATTAATTTCCAAATATAGCCTTGTTTTTATTTGAAAGATTGTTGTTTCATAAATAGAACCATTTCTGTGAGTTTTCAGAAATATTTAGTGAAAGACATTTTACCTATATCTTACCTTCCCCAGTCCAAGTGCTTGCAGCGCATCTCAGGTTAGCAGTCAGGAAAAATAGACATTAAAACTCACTGGACAAAGCAGGAGAAAGGGGAGAGGAACTTCCTGAAATGGATTTATCTGGTTTTACTGTCTCAAGTGAAAGGAGAAAGAAAATACAACAGAATAAAAGCTGAATACAAATGTTGCTCCAGTTTAACAGTCCAAAGGAAGCTTAGTAACACAGCTGAAGCAACCTAAGAGAAATCTGTTTGCAAATCACGTTTAAGTTTTATACAGAAAACATTTAAAGTCCTTTGACAGATTGAAAATACCTTTTTATTTTGCCTTCCCCATCTGTTTTTCCTTTTCCCGATATTAATTGTCATCTGTAAAAAATTCTTCAGGGTTTGAAATTGTTTTTCAGACAAACTGGAAGCTTTCTGTATCAGAGAGGAGACCTAGCTCCCCGTCTCCTCAGATTCACTGTAGGGGGATGGCGCTGAAGAAGTTTTGGATTCTCCATCGCTGTTGCACTCCCGCGGGGAAGCCGGACCGGGAGTTCGCGGGCGCTCCTTGGCAGAGTGCGTTTCCTCACTGGCAGAGCCCAAAGGATGGCGGTCCAGCAAGCTCTGCAGGTGTTTGATGTAGCTTATTGCAGCTCTCAGGGTCTCCACTTTGCTGAGGCGCTTATCAGCGAATTCCTTGGGCAGGTGCTCCCTCAGGCGCGTGTAGCCCTCGTTCACGCAGCGCACCCGCTGCCTCTCCCTCTCGTTCCTCTTCCGAATGAAGGCAGGCTCGAAGGAATAGTCATAGATGCCCATGTAGCCGGAAAATGGGATGTAGGAGATGCGACCTGTGTGCCCACTATAGGCTTGTTCCCAGTAAGATGGGTCCAGGTGGAAGGGAATCCCAAAGGGCTCTCTCAGGGGTACCCCATGGGGGTGCATGGGGCTGTTAGCCAGGGACGCAGCTCCTGGAAATGCAATCCTCTTCAACAGTTTATCATTGTCTTTAGTGCTGTCCATGCTTCTTTTTTTCCTCACCACTGGAGTTTTAGTTCCTGAATTTGGCTTCCAATGTATTAATCCAACATTTGTATAGGTACCCTGCCCCACTGCAGTTTCTTCCTATGGTGTATAAAAACTCAGATCTCAAAGTAAGGCTGACAGCTCATGAGGTCCACACTGTGCCTGGAAAGCCTTGTTGTTTTTATAGGTGTAGGATGCCAGTTAATGTACAGACAGGTTTTGAGGACCATCACTCCACAGTTTAAACCCTTCTTTTCTTGTGATCTTCATATTTCAAAAGATAATAAGAGGGTTCCTGTGTATTCCTTTTCTCTCCACTTGAAATTATGACCATAAGAGTTAATGCCAAATCTAAATAATCTCCTAGGCTCTAAACACTTCTCATGTATTGTAATCCATTATATCATTTGATATAATTGTCTCCAAAAGATGGATAATTTGCAAAGTTTACAGGGATCTTCAAAGTTTTGGCAGAACTCCTCACTTTCAGGAACCGAGGATCTTCTGTCATCTAAAAACTACCCAAAGGCTTTTCACAATGAAATCCAAAAGACAACTGCAAGCTTTGTTGTTTCGGCTGCTCTGGTCTAACTGAACCAGCTCACAAGCAGTTTGCAAAACTTATATGGCACATCTGTAGCTTTCTGGGGAAGCTGAGACATCTTCAAACGAAAGAGTGCTCTCTTGTGGTTGCAAGTCTTGTCAGATCAAGAATGTACTACGTGCAGGCGTAAGAGGAAAGCTGCCTTCTTTGCCCTAAGTGAGGTTTTTTCAAGAAGTGTGAGTTTCAGAAATTGAACATAAGTGTTTTGGCATTTTCAAACAGTTTTCAATGTTTTGTGTGTTTCTGCTCATTGTAGGAATGTTCTATGAGAAATTGCCTCAGAGAAACAAACACAAAGGTGATGCCCTGATAGCCCCACATGTAGCTATTACCAGATGTTTACATGGATACCGGCTTACCTGATGAACCCTTCACACTGCTTTAATGGGAGAGCTGAAAGTCACTCGTGGCTGTGCCAGGTCTGAGCTGTCCTCCAGTTTTCCTGCAGCTTGCCAAAGCAAAGAGGTGGAAAAAAGACAAGGATTTCTGGCAGTATAAAGTCCTAATGTCCTTGTTTCTGCCTTTCCTCTGAGATACCCTGCTCTGTTAGGATCTTCCTCTGCAGCAACTTGACGGTCTTTGACTTCTCCCATGTTGTTGTTCAAGAGCTCTGTAGTTACAGATTTTTGTTGACAACACATTTTCACAGTTAACTGAATCTCCTTTTTTTGGCCATCATCAGTTTGGGTTATCAAATGTTTGGTCTGGGAGAGCTGTGGGAGGGGACAGACATGAAAAGGTACAGGTATGTAGGCTCTATTAAAATTGTTCTTTTGCTCAAAGTGAAAGTTTCTGCCCTGTTCAGTGTTTCATGCAAAACTGCCTCAGAAGTGTCAGTAACTGAAATAACATTCTCCACTTTGAGAAACACATCTATGCCTCCGCTGAGTAAGAAACAACAGCAATTATGTAACATGCACTTTTGAGTCAGCCTTTGTGTCTCTGCTGGCCTATTCTGCAGCTTCAAAAAACCAGTGGTAATTTTCAAAGCATGATGAATGTACAGGCAGACCATTCCAGATAGACATGAGTGAGAACAGTCCTGGACTCTGGCTTATGTCAGGGGTAGAATCAGCACCAAAATGGCTCAAAAGCCTGAGCAAAAATTACTGGGGAATGCCCCATATTATGTACAGCTCATTTCAGATTAAATAAGTAAGAGTCTTTCTGCCTTTTAAAAAATCTTTGGAAACAGTTGATCAGGATGGACTTTTCAATATTACCTGCACTCTCAACTCTGTTGTCCAAAAATGTTTTCAGAAATGAACGCTTAAAGGAAAATAGCTCCTTCATTATAACACTAGGCTATGGCAGGACTTCTAGTTTTCTTAAAACAAAGAGGATGTTGACCTCTAAGCAAATACCTGAAGCAGGCAAAGGCCATTTGATCTGCATTATCATTAGATTTAAAACACTGCTCTCTGGCAGTATTCCTGTAAGGAAATGGAAGTATGCCTCTTGTGGGGCTCAGCTGCCAGATTATTTCACAGCTCTCCGTGACCTTGCCAGCAGCCTGGCCTTGTTCAAAAGGCCGGGTTACATTTCAATTCTGTCATGCAAATGCACTGTGCCCTGCTACCAGACCTCTTTTCTATGTTTACTGTAAATGCAGGCCACCAGCACTTACTGGAGTGTCAGAATTGCACCTGTGCTAAAGATATCTTCTCTCCTAACAGAAAAATCCATGTTGCTAAGCCTTTAGAGAAATACATGTAGAAATATAACAAATTTTAATTGTAGAACCTGAATTATTGAAGCTGATCTCATATTAAATGGACTCTGAATTTGCTAGTGTGCAAGAGAAATGAGAAAATATGCCACAGGCTTTTGATGAATGTGGTATCCTGTTGACAATCTAATGTCACTTGCTCAGAAAGGGATTTGTCCCTGGGCAGAGAGCCAGAGTAAGGCCTACAGATCTTACATCCCACTGCAAGTCCTTGTTGAGTGCATGAGCAGGATTAAAGCAGTTTATCTTTCCTATATTGACTTCTGCAGAGTCTCAACATGTCTGCACGTGCAGGCACAGTGAAAGCAGCAGGACTGGACCACCAAAGGGAAAGGCTAATACACATTCTTTTCAATTTTAAGAGTAGGTTAAGAATACATGAATTATGTTCCTCTTTTAAGATAAGCCTTTGATCTTCTTTCTTACACTGTTTCTCTAATTAAGACCTCTTCACACCTTTGTCTGGATGAAGCTTTGACTCCAGAATGCAGTATCTGCCATGCTGATACAAAGCAGATGGCCTGGTTTGCTTTTCAGGCTGTACAAATCAGGTGTTCATTGCTCTACAATGGCAGAGCTCATGCTCTTTATACACATATTATATGTCTAGCTTTTGCTTACGTTTTTAGGTTGTGGCTTAATTGGTTTTTTTGTAAATACAAAGCATAAATGGGGATGCTGGGAGTTTCCTTATACACTCCATCATCTATGCCATTCAAACAGGTTCTCTTCCTTTTCTCATACTTCACTATAAGCACTTAATTACCCAGCCAAAACAAATAGAAAATGGTCTTGACATATCTAAAAGTAAAACATTTAGGCATCTTCCTTCCAGATATAACTTAGTTGTGGTTTTAAATGCATATATCCTAACACAGTATCTGTAAGTATGTAATTTCTGTACAAAAGAAGCCTCAACATGTTCCCACTCCCACACGAACATAACCATGAATAACACTACAGGCATTACACAGTGATTTGAATTACTTTGAATTATTCAAAGAAACAGTTCCTCCTTGACCTTGTGTCCCTCTGAGAAAAGAAAGTCATTGGTGGAAATGCAGCTGACAAGAGTCAGCTGAACACATGCAAGTCCACTAACCTCCCAATAGAAGCTGTCCTAGGTGTTTTATCTGTGAACACTGAGAAGGAAGACGAAAATACACCAGGAATTTAAGACTAAACTCTCAAAAAACTGTGCATTTCTTATATTGAAACTTTCATAATGCTGTGCATTTCTTATATTTTAGTGTGCTGTAATTATGCCAAACTAGTATTTATTATATATATCATAGGTTGTCTAGGCTGCTGCAATTTATTGACAGATACAAAAATATGTAATTAACAGATTCTCTTGTTAACTGCTTTCACAGAATTATAGTAATAACTTTGCTTGAGACTGAGATGCAGGAATACAGGATTGAGTAGATTTGTGTCTGTCTTGTCCTGTTTTATTCTTAAGTATGGGTCATTTCTTTCCAATCATACACCTAGAAGTGAAAGCTGCACAAAGACTACCTAGGCTACATACTGTGACTATCACTAAAATACTGGCCTGCAAAGTGCTTACAAGCTAATAAAAGGTGATGAAAAATTTGGATTTTTGATGGTAAAATGGCTTTTTATATAACCTTCATTCCAATGTTACTCTGCTGGGTGTAAGAAAGAACCCAAGGGCAGTTTTGCAATAGCGGAAGAGAACTAATTGTACCAAGACATGGGCACGGTCCAGAAGGGACTTTGGCTCACACTGCAGGGAAGGACTGAAGCAGGTTTACTGAATCCCTTTCTCCTGTGGTTTCAGCCTCTCTCATCTTTCTGTATGTCTCTAGCATCTGAAGATGACTTCAAAAGCAGCTCAGCAATTTGTTCCTCACACAGCAAGTCCTGCTATAAATGTCAATAAACCAGGCTTTCAGGAGACATAGCACAGTTGTCTTATCAAAACACTTCACATACAGTAAAAATGTTTGGTATATAAAAAAAAATCTTTCCTTGCAGAAGAAACAGTTCCCAAATGTGTTTTATCACAATACCTTGGGCATGCAGCATACATCTCTGCAGACACAGACTAATTTCTCATTCAGTGACACTTCGTATTATCACTGGCTTCCTTTGATACTCTACTTTAAACTGGTAGTTAAGATATCACTAGTTCAAGGGAGTAAAGTGACTACAAAAAAAAGCTGGAATCTCAGAGGACTCATGCTTGACAGTAATAAAAAATTCTCTTATCTATGTATGACTACATCCAATCTGGCTCATAGGCTCCAAGTATTACTGTCAGCTCAGATTGCTGAAATAGCACAATGATTTCAGTGCCACAGCACTTCTGCTGTAGAATTACAGTATCATAATTGGAATTAAGACAAGCTGAGGGCTTGGGATAACCTAGCATTTCGGGACAGAACTGAGATATACTGAGTGTCACTGTGAAGTTTTAAAGATGAGAACTGAAAATGGAAGCTCTCCTATCATCTCCTATTAGGAAATGCAAAGTAAAGACAGAGACTTTTGGGCCTGTAGTAATTCACTAAGAAATGAGGTTCTAAGGGTCTAAGAAAGATGTGAAGTAACCAACATGTGAATATGTAGGACTACACACACAAAAATGAAGCGGACTTCAGAGTCCTAGACTTCAGGATGGAATGAAGCACTCTCTGCAGCAAACTATTTCTCTCCTTCAGCAACAGAGAGAACTTGAAAAAACAAGTATATAGACGGTGTTTAACTTTCTGACAAAGCCAGAAGAAAGGAGAAGAGTATGTTTCCATCACCAGAAGACTTGATAGGTTTGTACTGAACTAAAACGACCTCTACATTTAGGCTCTTTAGATGATGGAAGGATCCTTACAGATCCTACATTTAGGTTCTTTAGATCAAAAGAGAACAGCTAGAAAAATACTTTGAGTTTCCTCTTCCGCAGACATCCTATCGAGGGACGACTTATTTAACAAGGCATCACTTAAGCGTGAGGCACAAGCAAATTACCAAAGCCCATTACAGTGTTCCAGGAGACAGCTGTTTGCCCTGGCACCGAAGGAACGCGGCGATTGATTTCGAGCAGCGTATACGATAACTGTCCTCGTGTCGCAGGCGAACTACAAAGCTGCTTCCACACTTCAAGAGATTCCTATGCAATGTCACCTCAGCCAGAATTGCACATACGATCAATCATAATTGAACGACAATGTCCAGAAGGCAGCTGGGCACGTACAGGCTGATGGTACCGGAGGACACAAAATGCAACCCTCAAATGACAGCAGATACAAGGGGTGAAAAAAAAAAAAGAAAGCAGTGAGAAAGCTGGGAATATTGTGTGGGAATACTGTGTGGAAAACCAGAGTAAGCCTCGCACCCTTCTGGAAGAGGCGGCACGGGAAGCCTCGGGCAGCATTTCGGGCCAGGCGCTGACGCGGCCCAGGCGAGGAGCGGTGGAGCTCCGAGGCGGTGGCGCCGCTTCCCGGCTCAGGCACTCACCGGCGGAAGCGGCCCGGCCGCCTCCNCCCAGGGCGAGGAGCCCTAATGCGGCTGCGGGCGCTCCGCCGGCGGGCCCCATGCACCCCAGGTGAGCGCCGCGGGGCACCGAGCGAGGCGGGCGGCACCGCGGTGGGCACCCGGCCGAGGGGGCGAGCAGGGGAGGGGGTCCCTCCAGCGTTTGGCGCTTTCCGCAGGCCCCGAGGCTCAGCCCCGGGGCCAGGGTGGTGGTTCCCTCCCTTGGGCCTCGCCATCCTAAGCAGCCGCCTGAGGGGGGGAAATGCCCTGCGCGCCGGGCAGCCGGAGCCCTCGGCCCCGTCCCTTCGGAGCGGTTCCTGGCGGCAGGTCGGGCGGCAGGCGGGCGTGGGAGAGTGCACCGTGCTAAGGGTGGGCAGAGCCGAGGTGGAAGTCGGCGACTCCCCTTGCGGCTCAGCCCGCCGGGTGGCAGGTGGTCTGCGAGGAGCTGCGGCTCGCGTGGACTCGATGTTCCTTACGAGCCCCTTCCAAGCTGAGATCTTGTGCCGTTAACTTGCTGAGTTTGGTGGATTCGGCCGTTTTTCCTGGATGAGTGGTACCTTTCCTTACCGGAGTGGCAGCCCAAGCTCCAGTGCTGCAGCGCTTGGGCCTGCTTGCTGGCAAAGGCCATGTGAGAGGCCTGGGTCAGCCTGGAGGATGTTGCGTGCGTGGGGGCAGCTGGTCTGGCTGGCCCTAAGAGCTTCTGGTTAGAACTGGTGTGTTGGTAGGAGGGCTGGGGTGGGCACAGCGTGGGTCAGGCATGGCTTGTGAAGTTGTGACAAGTGTGAGTAGATTGTGTCTCCATGGTGTCCCCATCCGCATGAACTGGTTTGGGCTGCATGTGCAGCTTGAGACCCCAAAGGATATATGGGCTCCCAAGTTGATGTGGTTTCTACCAAGGCCAAAGGTTTGCCGTGTTGGGTAGTTCCTGCGGCTACTCATGGTGTGTGCCGACTTGAGCGGTGAGGTTGATGACTGAAATAACATGGCATCCATGGTGCCAGTTTTTAATGTGACAGGAGCATGTAGAACCAGACTGAGGCAATCTGTTAAAACTGTGCTATGGCTGTTTTGCAGTGCTAACTCTTGTCACTATTGGTCTGGTTTGAACTGATGGGGAATTAGAGGTTATGTGTCTGTTACCAGTTTGAAGTGATCTTTCTGCCAGAGTTTGGATTTTGAATGTGGATGTGGTGTCCAGAAGTCATGAAATATAAATCGGGTGCTGTTGTCTGAGTATTTCTGACATTCGGCTTGTAAATGCATCTGTGTTCACAGTAGTTTAATCACAATGGCTTTTACTACTAGGAGTAAGACTGTTTTCTGGATAGCAAGGAAGAAGCTATGGTCTGATTTGTCTTTCTGAACTGTTTCTTAGTGCTGATTATTTCTATCTAATATGATCAATATGTATTGATCATGTGACAGCTGTGTGAGTGGCTCATGTGTTTTATGCATAGCTTTTTAAGGCAGAGTTTTTATATGCCAGTATCAGATTTTGGGTTTGTTTGCCAACCTTTCCTCACCAGAGTAGTCAGTAATCAGGAATGCTTTTGCAACTGTTTCTTTTTCCTGCTTCCCTCACTGTTCCCTGTCTCCAGAATGAATGAAATGAACTTGAATCCTGTAGGGATGGACCAGCTAACTTCCTCCGCTGTGAGCAATACCCTGCCAGTCTCAGGAAGTCACTTGGGCTTGGCAGCATCACCCACTCACAACGCCATACCAGCACCAGGTAATGGGAGAGGGTCCCACATGGGCTATTGCAGCTCCTGCTCTGTGTTCTGCTGTCACAGCAATGGTCATAACCGGGCAGTGGTGCCGGCTCTGATAGCAAGTCAAACTGTAGGTAGTGAAGTGATGCAGAGGTGGGGAGTGGGAAACCATAAATCGTTGCTTGTGTGGGCAGAGCAAAAAGCATGAGTGCTTGTCAGGCTTAGTGGGAGCCTTGTTTTGTTTTAATGGGGTGATTTGCGCTGCGGGTTAGTAGTATCAGGATCCTTTGAAATTAGAGCTGTAGCTGAGAATCTGTCTTCATCTATGTCTATTTTCTCTCAGGTGAAAAATCACTTATAGAGCAAAACTGTTTTCATAGCTCTTATTTTCAGGGGGTTGCACAGATAGAAGTCCATTACAATTGTCAAATAGAAACAAGCCCCACAAAACATACCAAAAGAAATCTAGCCATATTCAGGCATGCCCCTCAGTGCTGTGATAACTGATCCTTTCCTTGATGCCTGTCACCTTACTTGGACAGTGCCATGCTGTATTCTCTTAGGGCAAGAGCTCCTGGGGAATTAGTTAGCTCATGTGTTCGTAAATTCAGGCAGTTCTGTTGAATTTAAATGGACATTTTCTCTTGCAGGCTTGCCTGTTGCAATTCCAAACCTGGGACCCTCCTTGAGTTCCTTGCCCTCTGCTCTGTCTCTGATGCTCCCAATGGGTATTGGGGATCGAGGAGTGATGTGTGGTATACCAGAGAGAAACTACACCCTACCTCCACCACCATACCCTCATCTGGAGAGCAGCTATTTCAGACACATTCTACCTGGTAAGTGCTGATGGATGGGAACAGAAAGAGAAACTATTTTAAAAGCCATCCATTTCTGTCCTGAAGCAGGCATGACTGACAGTTTGGCAGAGCTGTTGTTTCCCTGAGTTTGTCTGGAGACTGTCGTGTTATTTACACATCTTTATTTTCAGGTATATGTTTCTATATTTGTGTATGAAAAGAATTGCAGGGCATTTTCTATTTAAAACTAACCTTTGATTGCTCCTCCTGCTTTGATTTTAGGATTAACAGAAAACAAAGCAGTCCTGATTTCTGTCTCCAATGGCTTGTAGATTGGAAGCTGCTTCTATTTTTCTTCTCCTGTAGTCTGAAGCAATATTTAATATGTGCAGAATGGGTGGTCACATTAGTCCAAAGGTCAAAGAGGCCAAGACATCAGCTGTGGCGTTGGACACTTTCCCACCCATTTAACTCATGGCACATTTTTTATTCATTTTCTTCAAGGTTGATTTCCAAAGGCCTGACACACCGATTTCTACCTTGATTCCTTTCCCACACATGCTTTGGAGTATAAATGTAGAATTTTACGTGTTAGTATATAAAAACACCAAAACTGGAACTTTAAATGCAGTCTTGGTTTTGTATGGTAGCTAAGATTGACAGGGTGTGAGGGATAGTTAAACTTCTTCAAGGTGACTCACTGAGTGTTGTTGGTTCAGCCTGGGTTAGGAATAAACTACTGCAGCAGCCCAGGTCTCATGCAGCTACCTGTTGACTGATGGCTGAACTTTCCAGCTGCTTAAGAGTAACCTTTCCTACTGCACTGCATGCCTGCCTGTTTAGTAACCAAAGAGCAGACAAGGAGACTGTGCACTAGGACTAAAGGTATTTAGTCTTCTGAGCTGCAATAATCTTCCTCTGATGTTTTATAGGGTTCTTCTGTCAGTCATCTTGCTGCCATCAAGGATCCTCTGTGTTCAAGCTACAAGGCAGCATTGCATGCAGAATATTTGATGCAGCTGATTAAATGAAAATGTTCATTTCTGGCTTGTTGTGCTGCAGGAAGAGTATTTGTGCTTGCATCCTTTTAATAACAAATGTATCTAAATGGAAAACTCTTATGGAACAAGTGGCTCATAGGGTTGAATGCTAAGAAGAAACACGCTGAATCAGATCTTGCAGAATCTGCAAAATCTGCCTCTGTCTCTGCTGGAAATAATGTTTACTTGAATGTGCCGTTGTATTTCTTCCAAAGATTTGTTTGTTTGTTTGTTTGTTTCTAGTATGTAAACAAAGTTCAGTGTTTCTTCATATCTTAAGTTTCAAGGTTATTTGATGTTGAGATGCTTCCCAGAACTATGAGAAAAGATGTTCTGATTTAAATTCAACCAAACTATTGTTTTAGGAGAAACAGCATGCTTTCATGGTAGGAGGGAGAGCAGATGACTCATGAAATCTGTGAAAGAACTTGTCTTTGCCCTTCAGAATTGCAATTGATGACCTCTGAGATGGACAGTTATGCTGCTTAGTCTTAGAGGAAGGAAGCAGTCATTATTAAAACTTGAATACCTAATCAAAAATTATGTGTCCTGGAAAATTATTTCTGCTTCTAGCAAACATGAACCAGAATTACCAACTTACAGATTCTACTAGCAGTCCTTCATCCTTTGTGGGCTATTTCTTGGGGATGAAAAATTAAGCCTAAAATGTGAAGAACCTCTTTCTCATTTGACCTTTGTACTGAGCAGCCTAGGTGGAATTCTGCCATTAACTTGGCTGTTCAGAGTTTGGGAAATAGCTAGAGACTTGCTGTGTCTCAGTATTAGTTGTCAAGTGGTACTTTGACAAGAGTGTTAGGCTGGGATATGTTTGTGAGCCATCTTTTAGAATTAGTGGATTTTAATTGGAAATAACATAGAGAACATGTCTTCAGGGATCAGGGTCTCATTGTACTATGCTTTGACTGATTTTTATTCAAGATTTTAAAACTGATCTCACTCCCTTCTTTTTCTCCCTCTCTTCCTATCAGGTATCTTATCTTACTTGGCTGACAGACCACCACCTCAGTACATCCATCCCAACACTATAAATGTTGACAGCAATCCAGCACTGTCGGTCTCCAACAATCCCTCAGCCCTGGATCCCTACCAGCCCAGTGGGACCGTGGGGCTGGAACCAGGGATTGTCTCCCTGGACTCGCGCACAGTGAACACACACGGTCCTCAAAATCTGCATCCTAGTGACAGCCATGAGGTAGCACTGGATAATACAATCACCATGGAGAGCGTTTCAAGGGTAACCAGCCCCATCTCTACAGATGGGATGACAGAAGAGCTTACAATGGATGATGTAGGCGGGGATCACACGCAGATCCCAGATGGCTCCCGGAGCCATGAACCTTTAGCTGTAGACACAGTGGGGAGTAACTTGACATCGGACACTGTGGGACATGGCGGTGTCATTCCCATTCACGGTAGCACTTTGGAACTCCCTGTTGTCATGGAGCCCGACCACATTGCCGGGCGGGTGACAGGGATATCGGACAGCACACTAAATGACCCCATTCATACTGTGGCCATGGGCACCAATTCTGTGAGTGTGGTGCTCCCTACCTCACACAACCTCGCTTCCCTGGACTCAGTAGCCTTGCATGAAGTGGGCCTCAGCCTGGAACCCGTGGCAGTGTCTTCCATAAGTCAGGAGGTAGCCATGGGGCCAAGCCATGTCGACGTGTCTGCAGACAATCTTGCCTTTGTACCATCATCTCTGCAAATGGAAGACTCCAATTCCAACAAGGAGAACATGGCAACCTTGTTTACCATATGTGAGTGGACATTTCCTGCTTTTTTGGGGTAGGGTTTGTCATGTAGCTGTTGTCTGGTGTTGGAGGACTCTGGTTGCTAGTCTTACAGATTTATGGTGGAAAAACCACCTATTTAACAAATCCAAAATTTGAAACATTTATAGTGCCAGATTAACTGTTGTGAAATAACAGTGGTTGGAAGTAGTAGAAGATGTAGTAGGATGTTTTACTATAATTCTCTTTGTATCCATTTCCCATGTTGCCATGAGGTTGGAAGCTGAATCTAGATGAAGCTCTTGATTTGGTGGATATGCTTGATACCCTTTCCAATGAGACTTCTGTTTTTGTTAAGTCAGATCGCAAGTGACTCTTCTTGCTCCATTAAAAATACACAGCAAACACCGCCACAAACCATACTTTTCATCAAATGGGTGTAATTGTTGAGTATGACATTATGTCATTTTGCAAAATTTCTATTAAACCATGAGTAATCATCACGAAAGTGTTGTTCTAAACAGGAAAATAAAAGAGCAGAGAGGGAAAGAACTTTATAATATTCCTGATTATTCTCATCTAAGAACTTTAGTCCAGAGGTTAGTGGATCTCTTTAGTCCAGAGGTTAGTGAACCTATAGGAAGAGAGGAGTACCAGGTATTATACTGCCAGACCTGGTATCGAGGAGTGGTGTTTGAAAACTGAGATGATCTCATTTGCTGGGAGAGAGATTGGAACTTTCACCTGCAGGATGTCTGGCTTCCTGCCACTGAAACATAAGGCCAGATTTTATATTCATTTTTATTATCTATGGTAGCATTGCTGAAAGCTGCTCTGCATCCAGTCTGGCCCTACAACTACTGGAACCTAATGACTTGCTTTTCCTGGAGAACATAAATTTTAAGAAGTTGAAAGATACGATGCCTTGGTTAGCGAGGGGAGAGGTGCAGTTTAGTGTAAAGTGTCTGGTCATTCAGACATTTTGATTAATTTATTAAGATTTCATTCTGTGGGATAAAATAAAATTTCAAATCAGGTTGGCATGATGAATTTGCAGCTCCCAGAGGAAGAGTTTTACAGTCTATACACCCAGAGGTTCCTACAAGCATCTGTTGCATGTTGAACAAATAATTATCCAAATACTGTGATCCAATATGCTTGTGGTGAAATCACTTCTTACTCTCTTAAAAGTGAGTTTTGATGTGCCAGCATTTTGTTGTTATACTTAACATAGTCCTGAGCTGTTTTCCAGACATGCTCCCTTTTGGAAAGACATTTAAATGGCTGCTGTATACCTTGAGCTTGCATGTGATTTGCAAAGAAGATTCTTGAATTGGGGAAGTTTAACTTTTTGTTCATGTTTTTAAACTTCACCTGAATAAACAGGAATTTGTGTCCAGATGGGTGACAGCAAGGACAAGGAGTTGTTTTAGAGCCCCTAAGTGATTTTTCCTCACTGAGATGGCAGGAGTCAGGGCCTTTTTCAGAAAACTTTTTACTGTTCCTAAGCAGGAAATAGGAAGTGTGGGCTTTGCTACAGTCCTGAATCATTGCAAAACTTCTAAGTGGTTTTTTTTGGTCATCTTTGTTGACAGTTCTGGGTATCCAAATCAGAGAAGCAATCACTTATTTTCTTTTTTTAATGATTTGGCAATGACAATACTGGAAAGTATATTTCACTTCCTGCAGAATGTGAGATTTTTTGTTTTCCAATGTCTTAAAAATGTATGAATGGTTGAACTTCTCCAAGTGGAAATGTCCCATGCCTACAACTTTTCTTCCTCTTCCTCTCCTTGGAGTTGGTCCGCAGACCCATAGTAGGTGTGTGCCAGGCAATGCTTAAAAGTAGCTGTTCCATACAGTGGTTCTCATTACTCAGGTCTGGCTGCTGTTGTTGCTTTATTCCTACATGTCACCTGTGCACATGAAATAATGCTTACATAGGCTCTACCTAATAGTTTTTGGAGTACTTTCCTATCTGTCAATGTGTAGTTGCTCAAACTGTATTTTATATGAGGTCAAATTCTGGTATGCTGGTGTATCAAGGAAGTATCTGGAAAATATCTTTAAGCATATAAAGATGGTGCTGCTGTTCAGGCCTGCTGAAGGCTACTTCTGAATGCTACTTCTGTGATAGGATTCTCATATTGGGGCTGGGTCATCAGGAGGCCAAAGAAGGTCTTTGTGGAAATCCTGATTAATTACCTGAACTCCTTTCTTCAGAAGAAGAATAATTATTTATCAGGAGAGTGGTTGCTGAGTGATTTATCAGGTGTTGGTTGCTCCATCTGCAGAGAATTAAAATTACATTGCTTTTCTAGATTAAATTGCAATGCTTTAGAGACCGTTTTATGCTGTACTTTCTCTCAGATTTATTAGACTGAAGATTTTCATTAGTTTCTTTTATAACAGTATTTCTGCTGAATGACAGATTGGGAAAGCAATGCTACTGATTCTTCTTGGGCTTTTGTTTTTGTTGCATTCAGTGGCATACTCACACTGCATGAGTTTACTGCAGTGAGACCTTCAAAAGCAGCAGTGAGGTCAGGTTTTTGCTGCTGTGATTTACACATTGTCTGAATTAAAATGGAGGGAAGGGGATTTGTGGTTCATGTTCGAAAAATTTTAAAAAGATGACCTTGCTTGTCTATTTGCATAGATTTCCTTGAGGTTCTACATGTAAGAATTGTTTCTGGTTAATTCCAAATATTTAACCAGTTAGAAGGTGTTTGGTTTTGTTGTCTTAGGTTTTTCTGCCGGTAGAGTCCATTTTATTTGTGATTAGAGTGAAATCGGCTCTTCCATCACCAGCATTACCACCAGCACTGGGGAGGCTATCCATATTGCAGTAGCTTTGGTGAAGAGTGGGTTCTGTCCCATTGCTAGATTCCCCTGAAGGGATAGTCCAGAGTCTGGGTCATCAGTTTACCATCAGGAAGGTAGGTGCAGATCCTCACATTTGATCTGAATTGGATAGAAACTAACATGTATGTCAGTGCCTACCTGACTGTAACAACATGGTCTGTATTCTTTTCAGTAAAAGCTGAGAAGTGGACAAGTTGAACGTGATAGAAGCAGCCCTTAGCAGGAGCTGAGCTGAAGCGCTCTAGGAGGGAGCGGACTGCACTGCAGGAGCTGGAGGGAGCTGATTGCACTGCAGCAGCTATTACATGTTTTTAATGCCTGCTGTCCCCTCCTGTCTCTGCAGGGTGCACGCTGTGTGACAAGGCATATCCATCTGACTGCCCAGACCACGGACCCGTCACCTTTGTCCCCGACAGCCCCATCGAGAGCCGAGCTAGGCTGTCCCTCCCCAAGCAGCTGCTCCTGCGGCAGTCAATCATGGGAGCTGAAGCGGGTAAGGATCACATTACTGTGCACTTCCCTGCAGCACTTTAAAGTACACGCCCTGCCTGAAATCCAACAGTGTGGGGAGATTAATGTGGGAAAGAAACACCGCAAGACAGAGATGCTGCTTCTTCTTCTATAATCACCCTGACTTATATTATCCAGGAGCTCCTTGTGGTCTGGTTACTGCTTAGACTTCAGCTGTACCATAGGGCTGCTGTCACAGAGTGTGGCACTTCTTAAGGTCAAGCAAGGCATGATGTTTATTTTTGTAGTGTTAAACAGCCCAGGCACAACTTTGATAAGAAAACACTGCAGCAATTGCCTCTGTTTCCCCCCCCCCCATTTACATTTGGTATGTAGACTGTGACTTTGTCACTGGGTGTGGACCTTGTTACTGTATTTCGCGTTACTGTTACAGTGCAGTACCCTAAGGATCTGAAGGCTAGAGAATAATGTGATTGCTTAGTGATGCTGCTTGCTGAGAGCAGATGACATCTGTTCTTTTCAAGCTGCAGTAGTTTCCAGTTTATTCCTAAGAGCAATTCAGTGTATTCTTGTAGACCTATATATATTAAAATGTTTAATAATAAGTAATATAAATGCAGGAATCCCTCTGCCCATGTCAGAAATACAGCTGCCCCTGGGGAGAAATGCACAAGCTGCTTAACAATGCCCAGCAACAATTCTGGAAATTCCTGGGGATTAGGTAGGCAAAATGTAGTTATTGAAACTAGTATCTTCCGCTTCTGCAGAAAGTGCTATGAGAACTTTATTTGGTACAAGTGGCTAAGATGTTAGTTTCATAGCTTACTGAAAAGCAAATTACTTGCTTTTGACCAAATAAATATTTGTAGTTACACCAAAGCAGCTTCCATTAGTGTCATGTGGTGGTGGTGGTTCTTGTCTCTGCCATAGGTGTGCTTCACATGTGAAGTAGAAGCTTTGATGATCTTATGCATAGATATTACTTGTGGAGCATGATCCCATAAGTCTCCCAATTCTTTATTATGCATGATTAGTTGTTTAAATAATTGATTTCTTCAGATTTTGGCCTTCTAATGATAGGTGTGTGGACACGAGAAACCATTCCTGTGAGGACTTGTTTCGGACCTTTGATTGGGCAGCAGAGCCATTCTCTGGAGGTGGCTGACTGGACAGACAAAGTAGCCAGTCACATATGGAAGGTCAGTGGTGTTACAGCTCACAGAGCCTGCCAGCATGCCTTTATGTGGTGAAAGCTACCATGTGACAGCAACTTAAACATTATCATTCTGGCCAAAAAAAGTAATGCAGTTGAATTGTTTAATTCTTATTATCATCACAGCAGAGTTGTATACTTTGCAGTATGCTGTCAGTCCTGAAGCTTCTTTAATGCCTTCTCTTTAAAAGGGCTATGTGGTTTCAGTATTTGTGTGGAGTTGCAGTAGAGATTGTATATCAATTACTAGGCAGCAGTTTGTTTGTTTTGTATCTCTGCTCATTGAAAGTTCCCCCAGGTGATGAATGATTTGTTTTAGGAAAGCAAATTTAAAGCTTTCTTTTCCCCATCATTTCATTTTCAGAAAGTAAATCTGACTTATATAAATAAAATATGTACCGTTTGCTCAGATTTTGTTACTCACAAGACTTGGCTGGTAAGAAAAGCAGCCAAATGTATTTCTGCTGGGAGGTAAAGGCGAGAAAGGTGCTGATAAACAGGTTTTTTGGCCTCTGGGATAGCAGAGGTCAAGGTGCCTGTGTGAAGGGGAAAGTAAGGAGTGAAAACAGGGCCATGGTGTTGGCAGTGGAAATGAAGACTTCCTGGCTCTTCCTAGGTAAACATATCCTCTCTTAAAGGAAGAGGCTGGCATTCACTGCATGTATTGCTATGTTTTGTCCTAAAGTTGCATTTGTTTTTTCTGGTAGATCTATCACAACAGTGTCCTGGAGGTCTGCGTCATCACGACTGATGAGAATGAATGTAACTGGATGATGTTTGTACGCAAAGCCAGGTGAGAGCCACCTGTACTGTGCTAAGTAGCTTTGAGTCTGAGCTGAGGGCTCAGGAAGCTGTACTGGAGAATGAAGGTTGACCTTCATTCAACTAAGTTGACTTGATTGTCCTTTTGGTTTTAATACTTTCTTAACTACGTGTCCCTGACTTGGCCAAGTTCCAAGGCCCTACAGCTTGAGACCTTTCCTTTTCAGTCTTTCTGAAAAGGTCTGTGCTGAAAACTATCCAGGCTAGCCTAAGATTCACTCCATCCATGGTCCACTAAAAAGGCTGAACCTTTTTATTTCTCTGTGACACAGAGTAGGTTTCTCTGGCATTTCGTTTCATCATTCTCATATGCAGGAGTCAAGAAATGTAATGCTTCATCTCCCACTGCAGCGGGGCAGGGCACTGGTTTCAGATACTGGGAACAAACGTTCTCAAGATACTGCTTTGAAAGATAAATGGCCACATCTTGGAAATGGTCCTCAAGAGGACTTTTTAAAGATAATTCTGCTTTAAGACATTACTGGTATTTCTTCCATCATGCATTCTCGTATGTTTTAAGGAATATATCTATGTAAATGAATCTATGAGTAAGAAGAATATATGTGTATGAAAAATACATAGATTTTAGTAGTACCTTAGGAAATCAAGAACTCACTTCTCTCAGGCCACTTGAATGTCTATTAATAATTTTCTCAGAAGTTGTGTGAGAAATGCATTGTTTGGTGGAGGAGATTGGCTCTCAGCATCTAGTTTTTCTTTCCTTTGTTAAAGAAGGACAGAACATGAAAGACAGACATGAAAGTTTTTATATTATGCTGATAAATGCTGAAGTTCTTACTACCTATTTATAGGAATCTTTCTTTTTCCCTTTTTCCTTTCCTTTTTGTTTTCTATTTTTCTCTTCTATTCTTTTCCATTTTTCTTTTCCATTTCTCTTCTTTTCTTCTTCCTTTTTCATTTTCTTCTTTTTCCTGTTATATTTTTCTATTTTCTTCACTGTTATTTTCCTTTTCCTTTTTTTCCTTTTCATTTAATCTTTTTTCTTTTCCTTTTTGTTTGCCTTTTTCTTTTTTATCTATTTTTCTTCTCTGTTCTTTTCTATTTTTTCTATTTTCCTTTTCCAATTCCCCTTCCTATTTTTTTTCTCTGCTTTTCCATTTTTATTTTCTTCTCCTATTCTTTCCTTTTCCATTCTCCTCTCCTCATTAACTAACTGTTGTTATTGCTGTAGGAACCGGGAAGAGCAGAACCTGGTGGCTTATCCTCATGATGGCAAAATTTACTTCTGCACCTCTCGGGACATCCCCCCTGAACACGAGCTTCTCTTCTATTACAGTCGGGACTATGCGCGACAGCTTGGTGAGCAAGAGCTCATTTTGTTGGCTTTGCAGGGAGTACCCAGCTTGAATTGCCTTTCAGTGCCATCTCTGGGCTCTGTAACTTGGGAATGCATTATGTTCCTCCTCAGTTCCCAGAATCACACAGAATCACTAGGCTGGATTGGTGCATTGTCATAGTTACCTTTTGCATTTCATCACTTCAGAGTAGCATTTAAAAGAAACATTTCCCAACTTAATTCCACTGATCAGGAGTTAAAGATCAGTTTTGAAGAAAAAAGTTTTACTTCTGTTCATCCTGGGCTAAGGAACTTAAGATGTTCCTAATTATCCCCCAGCTTGGATTGTGGTAATTTAGATTTGGTGGAGCTGTGCTCAAAACTGTTCCAAAGTTTGGCCCCTAAAAACATTTCAAATGACCTACCTGAAACAGCTGGAAAGCAACACTGGAGCTGAAAAGAGAAAAGGTAAAAGTGTCTGCACCTGGCTTTGCTATAAATGTTAATGTGGTCCTTGTTCAAGTTCTGTTAGGCTTTACTGTGCCTCAGTACAAGTGATGCTTTTGTGCCCAAAGGTGTCCCTGAGCATCCAGACGTGCACATCTGCCACTGCGGCAAGGAATGTGCTTCCTATGCGGACTTCAAGGCCCATTTGAGCAGCCATATTCACAACCACCTCCCCGGTCAGGGGCACAGCACCAACCACGGGCCAGGCCACAGCAAGGAAAGGAAGTGGAAGTGCTCCATGTGCCCCCAGGCTTTCATCTCCCCTTCCAAGCTGCACGTGCACTTCATGGGGCACATGGGCATGAAGCCGCACAAGTGCGATTTCTGTAGCAAAGCTTTCAGCGATCCAAGCAACTTACGGACACACCTCAAAATCCACACAGGTGAGGGCTGAGGGCTTTATACAGATGCCTGTGTGAGGACAGGGGAGGAGAGAATTAAAGTCAAGTTAAAGGCCAGCAGTAGACAGTGTGGGGTTTTTTGCCTCTTTTATTCTCAGTATTCCTGACTGGGAAATCACAAAGTTCTAGAAAAGGAATAAAACTGGGAGTTCAGTGCTCTCAAGTCAAGCATAGGAAGCTGTGGGCTCAGTAGTTCTAATGGACTGATCAAATACTAATGTGATATACACAACCACAGAATACTCAGTTGGGTGGGATTCAAGTGATTTTCAAACTGTCTGAATGCAGTAGCATGCTGGGGTTTTGAAATATTCCTGGCAAAGAATAACAGAAGTACTGATAAGTTGAAAAATGGGATAAAACATACAAGTTATCAAAGGGCCATTGAGGTTTGTACCTGTGTGTTTATTAGGTAAGAGAACTTGTTTTTGCAAACAAAGACAATGCAGTGCATCAAATGTGGTTGGGCTCCAGTAAGTCATAAGATACAACTCCTGTGGGAAATCAGTGAGGATAGGGATGTACTAATGGACTGTAACTAGATGGTTACCATGGTTACTGTTACAAGGGAAGCTACCATTGCTTTTACGGAAGAATTCATCTTGGGTAAGACTAGTCTTTTTAAGTGTTTGTCTGAATCTCTTGGTGAAAAAATGTACAGAGCTGCTGGGGGTGTTTTGATGTCCAGAACAGGGAGGCACAATTGGTGTGGACAAGGAAGCACAAACAAGAAAGGCTGGCTGACCATGAGCACTGGAGAAACAACAAGCAGCAGTGTTCAGAAGGAGGAAGTGCAGAAAGGTGCATCACATTAGGGCATCAGTGGTTTGAAACAGTATCGTGACATTGGGTTTTTTTTGCTTGGGGGCATGGAGCACAGGATGAAAAGCTTTGGGAATGATGGAGTCAGCTGCCTGATTTTTGGCATAGCTAAATATAGATGGTACTAAGTAGGCTTTTATTCTGAGTCTGTATACAAAGAATCTGCCTTTCTTCGTGGTAAAATCTAATATTTCAGCTTGTTTGCTTACTGCATTTCTTGAGACACTGAGTGCCAACCTGTTGGGTGTCCCTGTGTACTCCTAGGTCAGAAGAATTATCGCTGCACCCTCTGTGACAAATCCTTCACGCAGAAGGCTCACCTGGAGTCGCACATGGTCATCCACACCGGGGAGAAGAACCTCAAGTGTGATTACTGCGAGAAGCTCTTCATGCGGAGGCAGGACCTCAAGCAGCACATCCTCACTCACACACAGTAAGTGACCTCACAGGAGCTGTTGGACTGGCCAGTGCAAGAAGTAACGAAGACGAACAGCCCAAGACAGAATCTCCAGTTTGCAAATAGTTTGGCTAGGGAGCATAGGTGGGTTCATTCTCTGAAACGAGAATGTCACTACAGGCAAAGTCCCAGTTTTACTGGCTGTAGTTGTGGAGCTCTGGTGTTTGCAATATTTAGTGACACAGTAAATTCCATGTGTGCTCCTTGTGTTGTGAAATGGCAGTCCAGAGTGTTCATCATTTTGAAGAGAAAGGGGGTTGTTTGATTTACATTTAGTTTTTTGCTGAGACTGTTGCCACGTCCCAACCTGACCACAAACGACAAATTTCTCAGTGCTGTTGCCACCCAGCACCTTGCTAGTGAACTCCACTTGTTTGCTCTAGGGGTATGGTGCAGCCATTCCCAGCCCTTTCCTCCCCACAGGTCTCACTCAAGCAAGTGCTTGCTCTCCTCCTCCTCCTGTAGGCAGATTCCTTCCCACAGTCCTCTGCCAGGCCAGGTCTTCTGCCCTGAGAATCTCTCCATCCTGTACATTTACTCCCAATTCAAGGTCCTCCTTAAAAGCTGCTTTCCCAAAGCTAGTCCCTTTTGCTTATTTCATTTTCAGCATCTGGTTTTTGTACTCACTTGGAATCCATTGCTGCTTCTGTCATGCTGCCTCAGAGCCAGTGTAGTGCAGCCAGCATGAGTGAGAGAGAGGCAGACAGAAACACAGACTCGCTTTGCTGCTCATTCCTACAGCCTGAGCCAGGAGCACTACTTCTGGGAGGTATTTTGCAGTGTCATTACAGAATTTGTTGCAGTCTGGTAAGCTCCTCTGCTTAGCATTTACAGACTGAGGGTTGTTGACATGCAGCAGCTTGTTTCCTTACTTGTTCTTCCCTGCCTCTTCCCCAATCCCCCTTTATGCAGGGTGGGAAGGAACTGACTTTTCATCAAGGATGATAGCTCTGTCCTTGTTAGAACGTGGACCTTAATTAGCATTTTAATACCAGCTGCCTTGTGGCAGGAGCAAACTCAATTTTTTGTGTCTTCCAGAGAACGGCAGATCAAATGCCCCAAGTGTGACAAGCTGTTTCTGAGGACAAATCACCTGAAGAAGCACCTGAATTCACATGAAGGAAAGAGGGACTATGTCTGTGAAAAGTGCTCCAAGGCTTACCTGACCAAATACCACCTCACTCGACACTTAAAAATATGTAAAGGCCCCACATCCAGCCTGTCAGCCCCAGAGGAGGAAGAGGAGGAGGATTCAGAGGAGGAATTGATAGACTCCATGAGGACTGAAGACTGTAGGATTAACAATGGAGTCTATTCAACAGGTGATGTTCTCTCTGGACACAAATGAAGAAGAGAGGGAAACTTTCTTGGATATTATATGTAGGCAAGGAAGAAAAAACCCCTCTTCCTTCTTTTCCCCAGTCACCAGTGTATGTCAGGTGAGGAGTTTTCCTTCTGTTTTTGTCTCCACACTACCACCACTTAATATAATCTGTAACCAAAACACTGAACAAGACTGGATCATGCATGTGCAAGCGAGGAGTTGCTAAGAAGGAAATGTGAGGCAAGATTTCTGTCACACACGCTGTGCATACTTCTCCAAATCGCTCAGATGAATCCATCCAGTGCCAGGACATGTGACACACCTCGCACAGCCCTTGGAACAAAGAGCCACGAACCAGAAACGTAGCTGAGGGATTGCAGTGACCTGTAAGCCAGCTGTCCTTAACTGCCCAAGCTGTGACATGATGAGAAACAAGTTAAAAATGGTGGTGGCCGTTGATGTGTTTTAAAACTTTTTAACTGAAGGATGTGGTTTGGCACAAAGCAAAGATTTATCAATGCTCAGGTTTCCTTCTTAAAGTAAAACCTTTTGGTTTAAAAAAAAAAAAGCCAGTGAAATCCCATACAAAGTAATGACCCCATTACAGAAAATCAAACATTGGTTTTTGAAGAACAGTTATCCCCTCAAGTTCACAGCCCATGGAAGCAGGGGAAGAGAGAAAGACTGTGTGGACTCAGTAAGGAAGGGGCTTACAGAAGATCAGGCAGTGTTTACAGTATATGTTACTCCTTGTGCTGTAAACCTTTTACCACCTAGAATGATGGGAGGGTTTGCTGCTAATATTATTTATGGAATGAAGATTATTACATTTGGTTGTTTTCTTTTGAAATAATTAAAAATGTGGCTCTTCTCTGATGTTATTTTTTAGTATTTCCGTATCCTGAAAAAGAATGTTCCTATTTCTGATAATGATGCTAAGAGAAATAACACCATTTTTTAATGATCTGCCTCTCCCAAGCTTTCCTGGGACATGGTTTATGTAGGAGCACCTCTGTGAACTGGGGCAGCTAAAAAACTCTAAATTTGCTGTGTCACTCCTCTGGCTGTGCTGCAAAAGATTCAGCTGTGCTCTGTTCTCTAATAAGGTAATGGGAGGTTCCCCATGGGAAAGAGGCTCTGCTTCTGCTCCTAAATGGCCCAAGCTTAGCTGTACCTCTCCCAGGGTTCTTAAAATATGGAGACACTTCCCTCAGATCAGAATGTGACCAAAAAGCTCCAGAGAGACAGGTACTGGGATCTTGGTAAGTCCAGGGAAAGATGTGTTGCTTCCAATAATGCAACTTCTTCCAAAAACAAAAATCAACTTTGAGAGCTCATTATATTACTAGGGGTAGAGGTAAGAGAAATCACTTACCCTCAAAGATCTTAACACAAAGCATTTATTTAAAATTAAAGCTTTGAAAAACTTCAAAGCTTTCAATGGAGAGCAGTTGAACAGAGGTGGTTCTGGTACTGATACCTTAAGATTCACAAGTAGTTGTTCATTTGTTGCCCACACGATTCACTCTGCTTGTCAGAGACAAGATGGAGGCAGCAATCCCAACCCATCCAGAGTATTCGTGGTTCCTACAGAGCCATCCTGAGCACCTTTACCAGTGTAGAAACAGCTGAAGTAGCTTTAAAAGCAGCCAATTACCTACCCTCAAGGGATAGGAAGGAAAGTGACAGACCTGCCTTTCCCCATCTGCAGTTTGCAGGGACAAATCTGCTTTACCTCACCAGAATGAACTACAGTGAGTGAGGGTGGAAAGCAGTGGGAAGATCTTGGCAGCTACGAGTATGATCCTACAGCTGCTTTGGCATCAGTGGATTTAATACCCAGGGCATTTTTGCAGCAGGAACATTCTACAGGCACCTTCAGTGTGTGCAGAGGCAAGTGTTCAGTGGAGGGTAAGAGCATCAATTAAGTCCCTGAGGTAAAGCAAGTGGGTGTTACTTTATAAATGCAAGGAAATTCTTTGAGTCTCATCCCTTGATTAAGTTCCCGATTCTGTAACCAAGGGGCTTAAGCTGGTGGTTAAACTGATAGTTAAAACTTTCCTCTGTGCCTTCAGGTGTCAGGCAGAAATACCTGGGCAGAGTTAAGAACATAACACAGAGAGCTTTTCACCAGTAACAGGGACCAGCTGGGATCCCAACCTTCACTTTGTGCCCTGATAGCCTGTCATCCTCCTTGAGTAGCAGCTCCTTATTTCAGTTCAGATTCTCTTGAAATACATCTGGAGTGAAGAAAAACCCAATAGTATGCACAGCATCACTAAACTTGAGGTGCTGTGGAACCTGGAAAAAGAAACACACAGTGATGTTGGGATAGAGCTGGGTTACTTCTGGTTCAAAAATTGCAGACTCCAACTTACTGCCTGAGAACTACTCCTAAAATTTAACAAGTTACATGGAAAATCTTTTAAAATCTGTAAACCTAGCCTCAACTTAAATTACCTATTTACACTTGTAATTTAATTTAATTCATCTTTTGTTTATTTATAACACAACTGTGTGAAATATTTTTCCTTATGCCATTAGCAGGTAGAAAATACAACTGTCTTTACAGAATTCAACAAACTTCTGTAGTAAAAGAATGCTTTTCTAGTGACTGTTCCATTTTACATATCAGCTTTCCCTATGGTAGCCCCTGTTTCAGGGATCATTATCTGAGGTTAAACTACTGATTCAATCTTTCAGAGCTGGTAAGAGAGGCAGGAGCTTAGAGCTTAACCACACCACCACCTTTCTTTGAGATGTAGAAGCCTGCAGATTGCAAGACACCAGAGTAATTTCCATGAATGATCACCAAAAAGGGGCATTTATAGAATACACTTTAGTTGCAGTCCCATTAATTACTTTGACTTCTTGATCTTTGGTCCATCATGATTCCATTGCTGTCTCCAAATCATTGCTGCTACTGCTGGCCATGGAGCTGGAAGCCACAAAGTTGGCACTAGCCAGGATGAGCCTTTCTCTGTTTCCAAAAACTTCATTCACTGCAACACAAACAGGGAATTGCTTACATGTTGAGCGAGGAGTACAGCAGGGACAGCCTGGTGAGCACCATGGAATGGAAATCCTACCCTGCTGTGGTTTCAAAGTTCTTCCCCTTGCCCCAAGTATGGAGTTGAAGCTAAAGGACAGAATAATTGCCTGCATACGATACTTCAGTTACAAGCCCTGTTATTTTTCCTCCAGAGCATCTAGAGGTTTCCTCTGCATAATTCCTGTACCTAAGTACTGTAAAATGGATGAGGTTTGAAGAGTACATCATTAAGTTTAAATAATTTATTTCTGGTTTTAGTCTCTGGCTCCCAAAAGGCTCTTAAAAGCCTTTTGGCTTTTCTTAAAAGCTCTTCTCCAGAAAAATCGTGCTGTTTAGTTACACGTAGCTACAACTGATCAAAACCAGTCCTCACTTTTCTTCCCATAAGTACTCAAAAATGTGATACCAAATCACATCAGGAACAACAAGGAAAAAACCAAAACACAGGTATTATAAGAAATAAGGTATTACACTTCAGCTGCAAGAAAATAAATCACAAGCAGTTCTCCGGTTTAGAAAAAAACCTGCATTTTTTGAAGCTGAAAATGTGACCACACATGCAGTCTTGGAGTATTTAAAAATACCAACCTAGGGTTTTCTGTCAGTCACAATTACGTTACTGAATACAAATACACCCTGCAAGCAAGAGAAGAACCACTACAGTCAAAGAAATGAGAACATTACCTGCAGAGATCTTGCTTATATCCCAAACACGCAGCCCTTCCCGCTCTCCTCCAAAGGCAAAGACAAATGGCAAGTCAGGGCAGCAAGCTGCACAGAACAGAACTCCCTGGCAGGGTGGGAGAGAAAAAAAAGAGAACTTTTTTTATAATCTTGAAATAAATTTATTTGAAAAGACTTTTTAACAAGTGAGTTTTAACAAATGTAATTAAGTTTCTGAAACTTCTTTTGTAAAGACATAAAATGAATGTCAAGAGCTGCTAATTATATACATCACATCTTTTCTTGAATGTAGCAGATGCAAGGTGAGCACCCATAGTTCTACTCAGAAATTGTATCTGGAATTTGGGTCCGAGGCTTTGAAGCAGTCTGCCAACTCCAGGTGGAATACTGCACTGTGATGAGAATGAATTACCCAGAATATGTTACTATTTTTTGCCCTATGAAACCTTGGGTAAAACAAGATTCAAACTAGACAGAAAAAGAATAAGCAGACATTGTTTATAAGGCTTATTAGAATAGTTATAAAAGTTATATAAGTTATAAAACTTATTCAAATCAAGAAATAAATACTACTATACCATTTTCATATCCCTGGAATGGACTAAACTTGGTCTGTCTCCCAGGATATCCCAAATTTTCACGTATTTGTCAGCAGATGATGTCACAAGGCACCCTTTGATCTGACTGCTTAGTTGTAGCCCTGGAAGATGAAGAGCTCAGCAGTGTGAGAGCAGCAGGCAATCCCCATTTCCAGAGATAAGGATGCATTTTGAAATGAAGACATGAGAACAACCCCAATATTCTCCTCACACTAAATTCCATTCCAGAACAAAGGAGCATAACATTAATGAAAGTTCCACGCTGCCACTGGTCCCTGTAGTGAGAGCCAAGGGAACCATACAGGCCTATTTTGCTTCCCAGTCCCCTCAGCAAAGATTTGTTTCACATGCCATGATTAGCATGCACACCTTGTTAAATGAGGAATCACTACCACCTCAGTGCTATGGATTAAAGGCATCTTCCAGATGTGCCTTGTCCACTTGGGACAAACAGGACACACAGACAATTTACCTGACACCTCTTCATCATGAGCTTTCAGAGTAAACAGGGGCTTATCAGCACGAGCATCCAGACAGTACACAAAGCCATCTTCTGTGCTTGCCTAAGGAAACCACAGCATTTAAAAAACAAACAGCCACAGTCACTCATCTGGGAAAAAAACCCTCCAGTTTTACCGACCCTCTGGTAAACCCCTCTGATCTGAGGCAGACACTACTTCTCCCTAGGACATGTTACACTGTTCCAAGGCCTGCACCCCCAAAGTCAGGATCCACTCAACTGGTGTCCGAGCTATTCTACAAACCTCAACTATGCTGCACTGATGACAGGGAAGTCTTAATCCCATGAAAATTTCTTGAAGTGAATTTTGAAGAGTTGCCCTACTAAGTTTGGCCCTCAGGGCAGGTAATGAAATGCAGAGCCTTCAGTCTCCTTGACCATCAGTTCAAAGCTTTTGGAGCCATCAGTGGCTGCACAGTAGCCCTGTACAAAACTAAGTGTGATTACACCAGGAGAGATCCACATCATAAACCAAACAGTATACTGCCACTTCTGTTAGCAGTATACACAAAGCAACAGAGAACTAGACAGCCATTGAGATAATAGGGAAGATTTGTTTTTAAATTCTGTTGCAAAGTTTTATTATAAAAAACTCAACACCAAGATATTTTTCCTTTATAGTCTAGGCGGCTGTTGGTCTCTTCCGCCAGGTAATAAGCAACAGAACAGAAAATGGCCTCAAGTTACACTAGGGGTGGCTTAGATTGGACATCAGTAAAAATGTCTTTACTTAAATGGTTGTCAAGCACTGGCACAGGCTGTCCAGGGAAGTGGTGGAATCCCCACCCCTGGAGGTATTTAAAAGCTGTGCCAATGAAGCATTTATGGACAGGATTTAGTGGCAGACTTGGCAGTGCTGGGTTACCATTTAAACTCGATTTCAGAGGACTTTTCCAACTGAAAGGAGTAGATCACCCCATAACAGCCAGGAGGGCAGTGCCCTCTAGAGCTGACTTGAAACAATGAATTAATATTCAGGAACTTAGTTCTAGTAAGCTATTTCTCAGCTGCAGCTGCTTCATTGCATGAAACACAACAGCAACTGTGCAAAGGAAAATACACCCCCGCCACTGAACACTGCAACAACGTGACCAAGATATTCACCTCTGGAGTGAAAAAGCACCAGCATGAACAGCTTTTCTACTGTCACAGTGAAGATATCAAATAAGTAGCTGGTCTAGAGAAACTTCTTGAAAAAACTAACTAAAAACATCCTTCCCCTGCATTTTTATAATAAGCAGCACAAACCATCCAAATGTCCATTGGCTCCATTCTGATTCAGAAACAGTATGAACACTAAGTGCAGGTTAAATGACATGGCACCAACCAGAATAGAAAAGCATGTTCTCACCAAGAAATGGCAAGGTGAAAAATGATTCCAAATAACTCTCTCAACCTGACCACTAAACCGCCAAACTCGATGGCTGTCCTGGGCGTTTCTGCAGTCATACAGCACCACTGATCTAGGGGACAAAGGGACAGGAAATAAAATTAAAAAAAAAAAAAAAATCAGGGCAGAGCACTTCATGACATAGTTTGCTTTCCCACTGGCATCTACAGAAGCTCCATGTAAACCGTAATTAAAAAATTAAATGGACACAACTTCACTGCTTAGTCTTCTAATTCAGTAACAGATTAAAATCTTGTAGATAAGCACAAGATTTTTCCATATGCTTCAAAGTTTCATCTTGGTTACCAACAGCCACTTTATTGAAACTAAGCAGAACTTAAATTTACTCAATACATAAGATACTTATCACATAGGAGACTGTAATTACGCAAATATATTACTTAATTACGAACAGAATTCAGTACAGTCAAGTAATGATGCATTAATTAGGAATCATTTTGTCATACAAATGCATACATTTTCAAATTAAAAAATAATTTCTAAAAAAACAAGTCTTAACAAATAGTTAAAGAAACACTACTCCACAAAGGAGAATGTGGATGGCAGTTAGTCGGTCCTCTGGGATTCTTTACAGACACATGCTCGGCTGAGTGGTTGCAGAATCTGTCCGAACTGGGTGCAGAGGCAAGAGAGGAGCGGTCATGTCACTCCAGCATCACCTCACCACTATCAACATCCTCCGTGTAATCCACTCCCACTCCATCATATCATTAAAGAAGTGAGATGTAGGTTTCCCAGATCTTTTACCGGGAATTTTACACAACACACAACTGATCAGAGAATCAGACAGTTCTTTAACAGTCTGATTTTCAGGTTATGAAGGCATCTCCCAATGCTTCCTGAGCTGCCTGTGGTCCTGCAAGGCTATGCAGGAAAAATCCACAAGCGCAGTCTGTTAGTTTATGGATAGCACAGTGGTTTAGAAGTGTCCATGGTACCAAAAGGGCAGCTAAAAAGGAATCAGCAGCTGGTCACTGCTTGGACTTAATGCTTCCTTTTATCAAAGGAAGTCAAGAGGGAGGGAAAAGACAGAAGCAGCTTCCTAACAACAGCAAAAGGTCCTCCTCCAGTACTTCAGCAGATGCAGCAAGAACGTAACAGAAGCCAGAGAATTTGAAGGCTTAATTAAAGATTGGCAAGTCGATAAATTATTTTAACATAAGGACAAAGTCTTAAAAGCAGAATAAAAAATTAAATGTAAGAAAATCATGGTGATAGAACAAAACTTAAAAGTTACCCCATTGCGATGGGAAAACAGAGAAGGAGTTCTTTGGCTGGCAGGACTTAAAAGTTTTAACTGGCAGCTACAAAGTAGTCCAAGTGTGCAGACACAAACAATTTCCCAGCATCTCCAGGCTGCAGTCACAGGAGACAGCCCATTACACTTTGCCTGGGCCAATAGAGGCTGAAGGAAGAGAACTGGGATTTAAAAATCCCTCATGCCTCCACTCTGGCCTTACTTGCTGGCAAAACCTGGGCAAATGTTCCAAGGAATAAACAGTGACAAGTTCCCAACAAAGAAAATGCCATTAGGCCAAGTTAAGAAATTCAGTTTGGAGCAGGCAGACACTTGGCACAGAAAATGTCAGTCCAGATGGTTAAAGCACTTGCTACCCCTGAAAAAGAGGTAAGGAAAACTACATCCTGGCCATATGCAAACATGGCTTCCTTGCTGGAAAAAAATAACAGCATTACTCAAATTGGCACTGTTATAAAAAAAATGAAAGAAAACACAAGGCTTAATTGAATAGGAATATTACCCTGACATACTTATCAAACGATCCAGAGACGAGCGTCTGAGTTTCAAACGGATGGAACTGCAATGTCTGGACCTAGATAAGGGAAGATTTTATGTAACACCCATATACAGGAACTTTCTTGGAACAAAGTGCAATCCCAATCCTAAACCAGCACACAGTCCTCCCCAAAAAACCCTCCTATTTAAGCTTGTTGATACTCAGATTGCTCAAAAAATAGTCCAAGAGATGCGCATTACTTCAAATACCCACACCTACTGAAAACAATATATTTTCCAATATAATTTGACTGAACAGAACCCCATGCTCCCTTTTTGCCCTAGATATTAATTTTAAAAAAAAAAAAAAGCTGGAGGTAAAAGAATATCTGCTTCCAGTCTGGTAAAAAAGTTTGTCAAGGGCAGTGACTTTGTTAGCTGCAAAATAAGGTTACAGCTATTAATAACTAGCTTTACATTTTAATTACTATGAGATAAATTAATTTCTAAAGTACCCATCACTATGGTATTTTAGCATCATTTATTTTAAACCTTTTCACCTAGAACAAACTGTAACTGACACTCATTGTTCCCTTAAGAGAGTTACAGTTTGACCTATGTTCAGCCATCTATTTTTGTAGCTTATAGCAGCACTATTATATTCCCCACCATTAGAGCCAATATATAAAAGGTACTTTAAAACTGTTACAAATCTTTATTAACTTTTTAAAATATAAGTTATGTAACATTTTAAAAAGCAAATACAGTGCTATTTGCAAAAGCAACTAATTTCTAAATCAAAACAATTTTGCACAGATGTTAGAAAATTAGAGAATTGTTACTCTGAGGGTTCGCTACCAAGCAGCAAATGAAAAACTGCAGCTACATTTTTCTATGTATTCTACAGTGGAAGAAACACAGCAATTATTCCATACCTTGTCTGTATGTAGCGTCAGGCTGGCTGCTGGCTTACCCACAGCCATGTCCCATAAAATCACTGTGTTGTCAGCAGAGGCACTTGCTAAAACATTCCTGGTAACAGATCAACAATCAGTTTTAAAACTCTTTATAAAGGTACAAACAAATAATGGTCAAAAATCCAAAATACACACAGAGCCCAATTCTGAGAATAAGTACACTGTGGTCTATAGATTACTTCCCTCAAGCCTGAGGGATAAGTCCCTGAAGGCAATTCTAAGTTACAAGTAAAGATTATAAATAGGCTATATTCCATTACTAGAACACTTCTAACAATGACAGTTCTGCTTCTACTTCTCCTGACATTTCTTACAATACCACTTACTCAAAGACTTCTCAAACAAAACAAACTAATAAAAGCTTTGAAGCACATTCTCTCCTTTGACATTGAATAGTATTTTTAAACATTACCTATGCTTCTTCATTCTGTTTGCATATGCATGCAGCCAGGAGCCTGACAAACCCATCTGTGAAGTATTTTGCTTTCTAATATCTGTTTATACACCTACTGAAGAAACAACCCTATACTCTTTGTAGACTGCTGAAAGTAACCACTAAAATTTCAGTTAGTTTACAGACCTCACATTTTAACTTAAATTTGACCAATTGTGTTAAGAGCAATAAACACAGGTTACAAGTTTGATCAGAAAAAACAAATCAAAACAACCCCAAATTTCTGTCAATCACACACTACAATTCCTGTAACTGCTCCATTGCTCTTAAAATCAGATTTATTACCTCAACATGTTGTTTCTGATTGAAATTGCTCCCCCTTCCCTTTTTATATTAACCACGTTTTTCTGACTTGGAGTTAACATTCTCCTGGAAATGCTGTTTTCCCAAGCAGTGTTACAAGGAAAAGTTAAGAAAAGCATAGTGAAGGCTGTAAGAATATTTTACAGTAACACCACTATGACTTACAGGCAGAAAGTTATTTGTAGAGCGCCGTCACAACATGCCTTGCTTAAAAGAAAGGAACAACAATATAGCACTTTATTTATAAGCTGCTCCAAGGAGTTCCTTGTTTTGTCCATAAGCTGCTCACTTCAGGGCTGGTTTTATTTCCTGAAAGACCTACCAGTTATCAATGAATTTGTAACTCGGCACATAACATTTCAGACTTAACTACTGTCCTGGGGTGACTTTATGATGCCTGTATCCCCAAACTGTGTGTTCTGTTTATGTTACATATTAAGTTCTGCACCTTTAAGACTGGTTTTGAGAGCGAAGAGGAGAAAGAAGCCGCAGTTTGTTTTCAGAAACAACCTTCACTCCCCCACAGCTCTCTCCAGACTGTGTTGTCTGCAGCACGGACAGACAGCGGGACAGAGCTCTCCTTTGCTTTTAGTTAGTTTTTAGCTAGCTGGGGCAGGGAAGTTCCCTGGACTGTGGTTTCCTTTTTTTCTTTTTCCTTGGATCTGTTCAAACCTGCTCTGGACTGGAAACCCAGAACACCCCAGGAGCTCACGCCTGTGGCCCACCGGGGCCTGGGCCTCGGCACTCTCCGGCGCCTGAGAGACTGAGAAGAGACTGAGCGAGCAGAGCTGCACCTCACAGCAAGGACTTTCCTGGATTTGCCATCTCTTTAAGCAGCGAGAGGTTTCATTGTTTATTATTGTTTAATATTATTCCATTTTTATACTTGTGGATATTTTGCTTGTTAAATAAACAGATTTTTCCACTTTCCTTCAAGGAATTTTTTTTCCCCCGAACCAGCTGGGGGAGGGGCAGCTTGAATCTGGTTTTTTTTTCCTGGAGAGACCCCATTTGGAGGCTTCCTCTCAAATTTGTCCTAAACCAGGACAACTACTGAAGCCATTATTTTTTTATCCTTGTCTATATTATCACCAGACCATTCCTAGGTACACAAAAGCTCCTTTTTCTTAAGAGTGATGGACTGATCCCTGTCACATTCTGTGCATATGCGTGCAATTTAAGAACAGACTGTAAATTAAGAGTGCAATTTATGTACATTTACTGAGGTCTGTGTGGGTGTTTTCTTCATCACTATCTAGATAAGAAAGCAGTTCAAGTGAAGGCTCACACCTGCTTATCAGAATATGCAGAGTTGTCTATGTACATCTTCAATGACAGAGGCATTTTATGGCAGCAGAAAAACAAAATTTTTTAAAAAAATTCAGCCTGTGTCTGACTGAAGCAGTTTCAAGACCTCTGCTGAGGATCCTCTGACAGATGAACTGTTAACAATCACCTAAGTGATAAAAAACCAGCAGCATCTTTACTTCAGTCATCACATTGTCCTTGACCTCTGCCCCAAGATGGGCCAGCTTTGTGTTGCTTCAATAGCAGCACTTCATTTCCAGTTCATTCAGGCAACAGGGAATTTGCTCTGCCTAGAGGCCAGAGGCATTTCTGTAACTGAGCTGTTAGGGCTTTTACACTCTCTTTCCTGCTCACAGCTTTGGGGCAAAAGCCAAAAGAAAAAAAAACCCACCAGAACAGCAAGGACTTTCTTCTATAAATCTAGTTCTCCCAGTTGAAACGGTGGTTTAGGCCACTGACAGATCAGCATAGCTCAGGGCAGCCCTTCTGCCTCTCCAATTTGAACAAGTGAAACGTAGACAATTTATCAAATGGCTCAGACCCACCTTTGCCCTGCCTTCATCTGGACAACCTGTAAATCAAAAGTGACCTGCAGCAACATACAAGTATTTAAAAAAAATTAAAAATCAAGAACTCTAGTTAAAAAAAAAAAGAAAAAACAAGGAGTGCATTTTTAAGAATGCATTCATTTCAGCAGTGCTTTCAAGTTTTTAGATTTTGGGTGAAAACTGTATGCCTAATTAAGACTGCAATTTTCTACCATCCACTGTTATTCAAGTATTCTTTTACCTGCTTTGTTTATTCCATGAAAGATCAAGCACAGCATCAGTATGTCCTTCCACAGTCCCTTCTGAAGATAAACTCTGCGTACACGCACAACATAAACAGACTTTTGAAAATTACAGATTCAATGCAGATCAAGCATTACTACACATTAGTATGAACTCCTTAAAGCCTTCACAAACAACTTCATATTAAATTGCTCTCATTTGCTGCAACACAGCTTTTGAGAGAACTGTCTCTGCACCACCTGCACCCTGTCTCCTACCCGAGATCGCAGACTGCTCCAGCTGCTTGGTTTACAGAACTGGTTACTCCCTTCTGGCTAGTAAAAGAAACCTCATTATTTCCAGCTAATGTGCAACTTCTTCAGCTTCTTTTTAAACACTCCTGGCAGTTCCCTCTCTCTCCTCCCAATTAACTGAACTTTGGGTCCTTGCAACTGCCAGTTCCTGCAACTTCTAATTTTAAATTGTTAAGATTCAAAGTTTACTCGAACATCATTCCATTCCTGTCCTGCTCTTGATTCCAGGCTTTAGTTATTTAGAGAACAATTAGCATTTCAAATATTCTAGAGGGGAAAAAAGAAGGCATTATATATCCCTCCTCTAGATTTCCTCCATCCAGGAAAAACCATTTTCCAACACTTACTTTCTTTCCTTTCTTTTTCTTCTTTTTCTCTTTCTTGCCTCCAAGAGAAAAGACTGGTTCCAAGGATTCTACTACATCAAGGTCCCAAATATCAATGACTGGGGTCATGTTACCCACTGCAACATAATTTCCTACAAACAAAAAACCAAATGCAACCATATTTATTTACTTATGAAACAGCATATCTGACAACCCAGCTGTTCCTTATTGCTTTGGTTAACTAAAACGTAGATTTTAGAAGATTGTGACACAATCTTCTATTTGAATATATTTATGATTCTAACTGGCAAGGAGCAATTTAAAAATATCAGCTCACAGTAGATGTTGCCAGAAAAAAAATTACTGGTTCTCCTTCCCCTTCAGTACAAGTAACTGTTTAAACAAGCTGCAAAAAGTTGCATGTTTTGTTTGGTTTAGAAAGATATAAAAAACCCAACAACAACAAAACTAAATCACATCCCCTGTACTATGGAAGAACAGGAAAACACAAGAAAAATGTTACTAAATACATAAATACATAAAAATATATAAAAATTTTGCTGTGGTTTACATTTAATTAACTGTATTGGACATAAAGAGATTGAACAAAAGCAACCTTTCACTTGCAAACAGAAAATAAAGCAGATTTTTAGAGATTGCTCTGGTCCGCTGACAACTTAATTGTTTCTAATAAAGTATTTTAGTAAAATCACTTAGTTACAGTAGCATCACTAAGATGACTCTATCATCAAGCAAAAATCCCTCATATTCACATCTTGGTTATCTCAAGTCAATATTATCTTGATATTAACATTGATTTTAGTCCTTTGTACCACAGGAAGAAATTATTTAGTGACAACATTACAGTTACATGCTTTACAAGCAAAAATTCTTTAACTGGACACTGACAGTATCCTTTGTAATTTACCTGTTGATTCATCTGGACTAGGATCAAAATTCAACCACTCCAGACTCAGAGGGTAAGCCGGCAAGATAATATCATGATGCACATAAAACGAGTCCTCTTCATGATTATAAACTGAAAAATAATTAAAGTTATGCAAGATATGAGTGAAGAGGGAAAGAAAACAACTATGAACAGGTCACTTCTACAAAGGGCAGTTGTGGCAAAAACTAAATTCTCAAGGAGATGTAGAAGGTAAATTCAGAGAGTTTTCAGAGTTTTACTGTAGAGGCCAGACCCTCTACAAGTGTTGTACCTCACAGAATTGCACAACAATAAGCATTCTCCTGTTTTTTAAAGAAGTGACAAGTTCAGTCAAGGTTCAATACTTTTACTTTGTTTGTAAGATCTCTTCATAATATATGTTCTATATCCAACACTTTCTACATCAGGATACGTTCATTTTACGGGATTAGCAATTAAAAAAAATATTCCACATAAAATTGAGAGGGAAATGAAGGTAAAAAAACAAACCAGAGGAAGGTGGAGAAGTCAGAAGGAGTTACCTTTAGCAGATGGTAACTCAGATACAGGAAAAGTTTTGGTAAAGCAGCCATATACTAAACACAAAATCCCTGTAGCCAGCTATTTCTCTCCTTATAATGAAATAACTTACCAATTGGACAGCAGTGAAAATCCATTAAAAATTTTAATAACATTTTATCACACACACAGAACCACAGCGCCACTTTAAAGTGCATGTGACAGATGTTCATATACTTAACTGAAGTCTCCAGTTAACTAAATTCTCTTAGTAGTCGACTAAGACAAGGTTACTCAGTTTTAGAAACTGCAGAAGCCTTGCTATTGTGTTGCAAGTTTATATTTGGTACAAACTTAAAGTTAGTAAAATCTGTAAACGCCACAGAAAATGCCACATGCTGGTATCTGAGAGATGTTTTCACACGTTTTGGTCACGTCGGTTACTTATAATGAAATATTTTGCTCACAGAAACATGGACCACAGCACAACCAGCCAGAAACATTCCCCAAAAAAACCAGAGTAAATAAAGATGATCACTTCATCACGTTCAGTAGTGTTTATTGGCTGCAACAGAATAATCTTTTACACAGTAAAATTAAACCTCTTTCTAGAACAATCAGTATCCAGGCCCTATTAAGGATTATCACTTCTAAATCATGATGACAAAGGTGCTGGTCTTCTAATCCTAGCAGTGGAAAGTCCACTTAAAGAAGCAAGGAGAAAGCTAAAGGAAAAACAAAACAACAAACCACTAGAGGATGCTTGCAGGATATGGAAAGTAAGACTGGAATGAAGAGCGTATGTTCAGAGAATAAAAATGCCATAGTATTTTCTAAAAGTTTTAAGAAATCAAAAAAGGAAAGGAACTGCTATACAGCCTGAAAGAGGCAAGCTGATCCTTTAAATAATAACTTCACAGGAAATACTCTAGTACTGAAAAGTAGCTAAAGCACCATGACATGGACAAGGACAAAACCCAAGGCAGAAGGGGAGAAAAATCCTTCTTAAAACCAACCCACTCTCCAACACAGCCAAGACATTCCCTATGATCACTGGAAAGAAGAAACCCTATTTTACTCACCATGGACCTCCAAACTACAGCAGTCTTTATCAACTCTGCCACAAAGGACAAGATTGTCACTGGGTTTAATCAAAAAGTCCTCTTGTTCATATTGCTCCTAAACAGTAAAAAGGAGAACACAAGGGGCTTTGTGCAAAGCACATGAAAAAAACATGAAACTACACATATTCAAAAGGTGGAGTCAGTAATTTTGAACAACAACTGAAAATACTCAAAATCCAACACCCTAATGCCCACCCACCTAAAACCATGTTACAGTGCTAAACAAAGAAAAGCAAGAACCAGACCTGATCCTGAGGGGAGTGAATAGTCATTAAACTGGATTGAAGGACTTTTATGTGAACGTAGGTAGGTTTGCAGAGGTGTTTAATTATCAAATATGAAATGATATTTCAAGGCTATCCTGATGCAGCTGACTGCTGAAAAGAAAATCACCACCAGGAGTCCACAAAGATGATTTCCCTTGTGCTCCTGTGCCTTGACCACTTCTGTAATACAATAGCATTTTACCCAATAACGATGCTGCACCCACTCCTCACATCCAGGAAATACTTCCACTGCCTACTTCCTGGAAAATATTACTACCAGGCAATCAGCTGTACCAGGCCTCATCTGATTTTCATTGTTACTGAGGAATGAAAGGAACTTGGGAATTTTTGTTTTGAAAAATTAAGAACTGTACAGAAGGCAGTAATCTTACACAGAGTACCATCCTTCCCATCTTCAATGCATTCAAGGCCTTTTTGGACTTCTCATTGCAAGCTTTTAAATTTTTTTTTAAACCCACTTCAGTATTTAAATTCTATCAAGTCCTGCAATTCTTTGAATTAACTTAAGGTTACACAATAATTAGTCTTCAACAGTTCCAGTAGTAAATACCAATGACAACAGAAAATGCACATTCAAAAACTTTCAGAATTTGGGGAAAGAACTTAAGCATAGGAAGAAGAGCTTGAGAAAAAGGTGCTCATTTTCTCTATATCTACAAACTCAGCTTCTGCAAAGACGTTCCACATCTGACAGTGGAAACTAATACAGGCAGAAGCAGCCAATGACACAGTATTTTATATATATATACAAATATATGTGTATACATATATATACATATACAGACATATACATATAGAGACATATACATATATATACACATATACAGAACACTGATATATTTATATATCAGACATAGTACCCAAGTCCACCTCAGCCTGATTTCTTACACAAACTGGTGAAAGATGCCAAGAGTCTTGCAATCTATGAAATTTTCTAATTTTGGCCACTAGTGGCCTGAGATTTATTTCTTTTTTTTTTTTTCTGTGTTTTCTGTGTCCTGCTAGGCAGGTAAAAAACCACTCCATGTACAGAAGTGCATGGTTTAAGTAAGGAGCCAGTTCACCTTAACCTCCTACTTAAATGCAAAAAACACAGAAAGAAGGGACTGCTCAAAGCAACCTTAAAAGAAAAGAGCACCATCCAATAAAAAATCTGGCACACCTTTGAAAAAGGACTGCAAGCACTAACACACCCCAAGGCAGAGTGGAAAATCTGACTGGTTTTGAAGTTGATGCTGCTTAAGATATTTAACATTCTTTAAGTACTCACAGTGGTTTTTAGAGTGATGTAAGGATCATTTTCATTGCTCCCATATACTGCCAGAGTAGCCAACGAGTCTCCAAGTTTTAAGTCACCTAGATGGGAATTTCAGAACACTTTTTATACATGCCTGTAACAGGCAAAGTTAGAAACTCCTGTACCAATACCATATTACCTATATGGCAAAATATAATGAGTGAGCTAAATGAACATCCAAGTTCCAAACTTAAGTACCTAGGTAAGACAAACTGCTTAGTGCTTTCAGGGGCCTCTGCTGCTCTGCTCCAACACTACAACAGCCAGAGTGACAACCTCTCCAACATGCTCTTGGTCTGGTGTCAGCAAGGGTGACACTGAACTGTTTCTAAATGATAATGATTCACTAAATGACTCCCCAAGATGGGACAAGTAAATCATTAAAATTGTGCATTCCCAGCATCTGAAACTTAACACAGTATAGCCTTAGGATATTACAGACTTAAGTCTGCAACAAGAAGTGGAAAGGTTCTTCACTTACACTGCATATCTGACACACAAATTTTTCTTACCCGTGTATTCCTCTTCATCGTAATTGTCCAAATCATATTCATCCAGTTCATGATCAGACAGCTCTTCATCGTTTTGGGAAGACTTAGTGCTGCTGCCAGGCACGGGTGCATTCGTGTCACCTGCTGCCTGGCCTTCATCACTGCCACCAGCACCATCCCTGTGGAAAGATACACAGCCCTATGCCACAGAAACTATGGCAGACATACAGAACACTTCCAGGGGGCTCCTGGAGAGATTTCAGCACACAGACTCAGCTGCTCACGTGGCTTTCAAGACCTTAAGCCAATAATTTCAAAATCCATTCATTCCTTCTAGAGCCTTTCCTAAAATACAAGGCAAGTTTTTCCTTGAAGGTTTTCATGAAAAAATGTGGCATAAATTTTGTCCACACACTGTGTGTCCAAGTCCCTTTCTCTTACACATTTTTTGTGGATTCAGTGCTCTCAACCTCACTTCTGTGCATCCACATGTGTCCATGTAATTCTTTCCATTCTTTTCCCCACTCAGAGGTACAGTCATGTGTGAGAATTCCCACATTTCTTCAAGCTTTTAAGACCTCATTTCCTCCTACTACCCATACTTAAGCAAAGTAAAAATAACATAGAATTCATTAGGTAAGGTCACACTGTGGATTCTTCTTACGGGGTAAACTATGCAACATCTAGAAAATTCAGAACTTTGTGGCCTCAATTCTGCATGCAAGGACTTCAGGAGAAGGAAATGCACACTAAACACTGACTGAGACAATAACAGACACCCAAGGCATCCCAATGGAGCATGCTCCAAAGAAACTCATCCCTGCTCAATACACTGTATTTTTGTCCTCCTGCATGCAAAATTCCCAAGCAGCCCAATGAGCCAAGGCGGTTCTCAGATACCATTTCTAAATTAAATATCAGATACCTAACTTTTATAATTTGTTCAGTAAAAGAAACACTTCACATTAACAACATAACTAGAGACAATGAACAAGACAATAACTAAATCCAAGTTTGATTTGTAGTCTTTGCACAGGGAAGAAAGTGACATATTGCAACAAACTTTACAAAGGACAAAGGACCACAAATAGATCAGCTGTTTCTGATGGTCTTCATACTCCCATCCTGAAGTTTTATAGAATGCATAAAAAACAACACCTCAAATCTTTCCATGCTTTTGAAATTGCAAAAGAAAGGAAACCACTCAGAAAATTCAAAGTTTACATATAGAAAGAGGAAACAAGTAACCCCGCAGAAAACAGGAACGTTAATCAGTTAAGAAATTAACATGTGTGAGAATGTTACCAATGTTTAAGATTATTTTGGAACCATTAAATAACAAAAAAACCTGGAAAAACAGAATAAAATACATCCTGGGATGATACACTCTGTTCAGCAGTAGTGTCACTGATATATCCAACAGAAATGAGGTGGATAATATTCACCCAGCTATAAAGACTTTTTCTGCTACCTGTTGCATCTGTTCAACCACACACACTGTGGCACAAACACACACTCTACACAGCTGAAACACTCAGAAGCCTAAACCTATGAACAGATCTAACAGAAAATGGAGTAAGACCTCAACTCCTCTTTTCTTCTAGACAAAAGAGAATTTCTTCCTTGTCTTCTATCATATTAACTAAATACATGACTTCTTATATTAGTTCTGTAAATATATTTTTTTTAAAAAACAGAGCGACAAAATTTAACACAACTACATAATTAAGGGCTCTCAGCGCTGAGGGAAGAGTTGTGATGTCTCCAGTCTCACTGTGAACCATAAATACACCCCTGAGTGATGTTTTGCCTTTTTTTACCGAAGTATGAATACCATGTCACTGTGCCCTCCAGACACAGACTGCGCTGTCCCACCCTTGGCATCACTTTTTCCCAGTTTTGGACTCCCATCTCGAATTGCCACATGTTCAAAGCACCCACAGTTACAAACCCAGCGCCTTAATTCTCACTGTAGTGGGAACGGGAGCTCCAGAGAGCGCCAGGCCCCGCAGCGCCCGTCCAGCCCGACGTGACAACTGAGGAACCACAAGGGAACGCAGCCGCGCTGTCACGGCCACGACAGCAGCATGCTGATCTTCTCCATCCGACGTCCCTCCGTTCACCCTCCGGTCCTCCTGGAGACCGGGCTGCCTTGGTGTCTCCGGGAGGAATTCGTGCCGCCTGCTGCCGCTCCTCGCTGCTGCTCCCGGGCCGGGCCTGCAGCCCCAGAGCTGCGCTTCCCCCGTGCCCAGGACGCCCCCGCCCGGCTGTCTGAGCGCCCGGGCCGGGCCCGGCGGGCTGCAGCCCCGTACGAGCAGAGCCCGGGAGTCGCGGCGAGTCCCTCCCGCTGCCCTGGCTCACCCCAGCCTGTCCTGTGCCTCCTCGATGAGACCCTTCAGCTCCTCCTCGCTGAGCTGCACCTGCGGGGAGGACACAGAGGGGTGACATATGAAGCGGCGGCAGCGGCGGCAGCGGCGGCAGCAGCGGCAGCGGCGGCTGCGGGCAGGGTCCCCTCAGCGAGATCGCAGCCCCGGCCTCACCTTGTCGGGCGCCTCCTTGGCCACGCCGCGCCGCACCCAGGCGGCGCACGGCACGGGGCAGCTCATGGCGGCGCCGCACGTGAGAGCGGCCGGGCACGCCCTAGTGACGTCACGAGAGGAGGGACTGCCCGCTACGGCGAGGACGAGGAGAGGGCGGATACTTTGGCGTGACGTGAGGGGCGGGGGCTGGTAGTGCTCCGTTTGCGGGATTTGTGCAGGATCCCGGGATCAATTAAGTTGGAATAAGACATCTGAGATCACCGAGTCCAACCTTCGAGTGCTCTGCTCCCCACACTGGGTCACACGGCCTCCCTCACGCAGCTGTCACCGAAATATCCCACCGAATCCACCGAAAGGAGAAGTTTAGAGAGGCCTTTTTTGTTATTGGTCCCTACATTTTATGCAAGGAAAAGAAACCAGTGCACAGAGTCAGAGGTAACAGGGAGGTTGTGAGGGTGTTGTGAGGGTGTGGCGTCTCCACAGGAGCGGCTGCTTTCTGCTCTCCTAGAAGAGACAACTCATTAAATCAGAGGAAATGGATTAAATGCCAGGTGGAATGCACAGGAAGGTACTCTGTTACTAACATGCAAGAAATCACTGCTATTCCCATCACTGGAATCTTCATTCAGTGCAAAGTACAGGGGTGGGAAGCTGAGGAAGGGGAATGAGCGTTTCTCAACTCAGTAACCAAACTGCTGCTTGGCAGATAAGATGGCCTCGTTATTCAATCCACAACACCACTGTGGCACTCTCATTATTTTTTATCCTGATTCTTCTGTGGTTCTGGCGTAAGAGAGAAATAAAAATCTACAAAATATTACTACCTCTTCACTTGCCCCTTCATTTCACTGATGTGCTGTGTTTGGTCTTAATGTAGACATAAGCATACCAAAGCAGAAGTTGGATCCTCCTTGCTCTTCCTTGTGACATGGACATCCTAGTCCTACCTGTAATCCTTCATTTTGGCATGCTTGCCTTTTTGCTGGGCTGTATTTACTTTGCTTGCCATCTTCTCTTAACAGTGTTCAAGAAATCCTTATTTTCCTCCCTGTTGGTGTTTTCACAAACGGGACAGGACTGCTGGGTGAGGCATCACAAGCTTTATTCAGGCACCAGTCTCAGCTACAGATACAGGAGATAGTACAAACAATCTCAGCTACAGATACAGGAGAAGATACAGTCTTGGTTAGCATATTTTTCTGTAGTCTTAAGGTCTATCTCAGCCAAGCCTAAAAACTCAGCTATTGTTTCATGCCCTTGCATATTGTATTATTGTATCTTCTTTACTTTCAGGCTCTGTAGCTGCAGAGCTGCAGCTCTTAAGTTCTTTGCTTTTTCTTTCCTGAGGCCTATTTTCACAGCTTATTAAAGTCTTCTTACTTTTACTGTTTCCCACACTCCCATGCATGAATCAGCCACAGTTTGACCTTCAGTCTTCCTCCACATTCTGAGGGAAGTTTTGTGAAAGTGGCTGCTTTTCTCAAGGGACAGGCAGAGGGGAGTGTTAGGCAGCCAAGAGGAAGAAAGTCAGGTTACTTCCCAGTGGCTGTGGTTCCTGTATATTTGGGGTTTTTTTTCCAGATGTATATATTTGTAGTGTGGAGGTTTGCAGAACAAAATGGAGCCAGACATGTTATTACTGAAACGATACTCGGAGGGGGCACACAAGCTCTACCTTCTGTCCCACCATGTACATACATACATAATCACAAGATAGCAGAGCACTGTGGGGAGGCTGAACAGCAGAAGTACCAAGGAAAAGACAGCTGGAAAGGAAGGAAGGAAAATAGGTAGCAATTGTGCATGATGGATATTATAGCTTAGAGAGTGCAGTTAGTGGTAATGATTTTTCTTCTGAGACCCAGTCCATAAATGCTGGTGATTCCAATACCCCTCTGTGTCATACACTTTCTAGGGATGTGCAACTGGTTTCCTTTTTTCCAAAAGAAAGACCATTCTATTAAATGTACTAGTGTTCCATGGTGCCTTGGCAATTGCAGAAATGTGGCTAAAAGAGGGGTGCCCCAGGCAGGAAGCTCCCAGCAGCTGAGACCAAAATCTACTGCAGCCAGAACACCTACACCAAGGAATCACCCAGGATGACTTCTGGGACATTACACACCAATAAAAAAATGGTCTTGGTATTCAGTGTCCAAAGATGACTCAGCCACGGAGATGGGACCATTAGCAAATAAAGCAGGTGTTAATTTCTTCATTTGGATGAAATTCTGCCGCCATTGGAGGAATTTTGGGATGAGCCCAAAGAGCTGTCCTAATTGGGAATGAGGCTGTACAGCTGACAGAAGTCTCTGAATCTTTGCTAGATGGAAAAAATGAAGAAAGGTTTGTGCAACAGAAGACAAGCACTCAAGCTTGTCCCAGGAGGGGTGTGAGGACCAAGCTCAGATCCTGTGGAAATTGTTAACAGACATTTTCATGGTACAGCCTATTCTGGACTCCTGAAAGAACTCCTGAAAGGATTCAGGTCCACTCCCCTGTCCCCAGTCAGAGATCAGACGCAGCAGTGCCTGTATCTCTTAGACCCATTTCCTAACCGCTGATGAGGAAAGCTGAGATTCTTTTTATCCCCATGAACATCCATAAAGGAAGGCAAGACGTGACAATAGCAATTTTAAGTTTATTCACTGATTCTGGTGTTGGGGAACTTCTGCCTGTCTGAAGTGAAAAGCACTAAAACATTGTCCCTGTTTCTGGATCTGTATTTGATCTATCCCTACTGCTTTTCACCCAAGGATGCAAGTGCTGGATAAAAGCAAACTTATGTTCTGGAGTGGATATACCAGGTAAAGAAAGGGAATCTGAGGAAAAAAAATCAATGACTCCTTGAAAGGGAAGGTTCATTTTCTTTTTACGGGACATGTCAAGGTGCCTAGAGAGCCCCCAAAGTATTATTCTTCACATGAAGTCAGATGGAAGAGAGGAGAGCTAGTTGATGAAGTGATGTTGAAGTAGCTAGTTCCAGCAGGCTCTCCAGTAACTACTGGAAAACTTTTAAGAGCTTGTGTCCAAGGTTCTGCAAAAGACCTTGATATACCTTGAGTCATGAAAGTCTCAGAGGCATTGTAAACATCTCTCATATGACAGCTGGAAGGGACTACAAGACCAGGAAAACATTCATTGTGGGAATCATACAAGCTGCAGGCAAAAAGACAAAGGGGATTTTATGTGTTTGCAAGTTATGCTGTAGGTTTACAGCTGTGGTTAAGCTGACCTCTTCAGATGAAAAAAGGGGAAAGTGAACAATACTCTGGCATCTCAAGTTATTTTTTTCTATTTTATCAAGTGATCTGCAAAATACTGATGTTGTAGTTCCAGGGATGCTAAACAGCTAAAAGCAGTCACATTATCAAGAAATCTCTAACTTAGGAAAGAACAAAAGGCGTACTTAAGAGTGACTTTGAAACACCAGTGGCAGCTATCTTAGTCCTCAAAGTTGCCTTTTGATTTTCTGTTTGCCTTCCCAGTGTGTTTCTGTGAAACACAGAGCACAGTGGCATGAAACCAAAGAAGTATCAGCTCTCAGTAGGGCAGCATCTTATCAAGGGAGATGACATCCCCTGTTTGCACACTGCTGCATAGCCTGGGGGGGAAGAACTCTTGAACTGATAGCTAGACAGAAAAATTAAGTTTTCAGGTAGTTAAAACAAGGCTGCTTTGGCTTTCTTTCATCCAGGATCTCCTTAAGGAGTTCTTTGGGAGAGCACAAACCTCCTCACTTTGAAACATAAAACATCCTTGTGCTAAGGCTTATTCTCCCAGACCTTACTTAATTGCTTTGGTAGTCTTTGTTTAACTGTATGGAATAAATGAGGTCTATCACTTATCTTTTAGCTACATCAATTAAGTGTGATCTCAATGTGAAACAGATATGTGTGAAAGACATGAAAACCTCACTGGGACGCAGGAACTGCATTATCAGAGATGAGAGTTGTTGTGGGTTTAGAGCTAGCTAAAACTTACTAGCACACTTATTCTCTGTTGTGAGATACGATTTTAGAAGAAAGGAAAACACAGGCTCACACTCAGACTATAAGGGAAGTTTATTAACAAAACTAAAAAAAAAAAAACCCAAAATGAAAAGAAAGGAAAAATCCAAATGAAACTTCCAGAATACTCCCCTGCCCTGCCCACTTATTTTCTTTCCCACTTGACAACATAAAACAAAATCTGGAATTTTTAAATCAGTTATCACTTCTACAATAATCTTTCTTCAATTTGCATAGGGCAAGAAGTTTTCCTTTTCAACACCTTGGAGATATGTCCACAAGAACAGTTTTCTTGTGGCTTTGCATCTTCACAAACAGCAGCTGCCCGGTTCAGAAAAACTCTGCTGTTGTGAAACTCCTCCCATTTTCTTCATTGAGTCAATGGGTCATTGTCAACTTATGGGGTGTCATTTTTAAAGATGGGCTGTTCAAAGAAA